>CM062942.1:47267664-47472664 GCA_031878705.1 Tapirus indicus | reverse complement strand
TTTGATGCTATTGTAAATGAGATTGTTTCATTTAATGTTTTTCAGATAATTCATTGTTAGTGTTTAGAAATGTTACTGATATTTGCATGTTAATTTTGTATACTGAAACTTTACTGAATTTGTTGATTATATCTAACAACGTTTTGGTGGAGTCTTTAGGATTTTCTATGTATAAAATCACGTCATCTGCAAATAGAGAAATTTTACTTCTTTTCTTCCTATTTTGATGACTTTTTTCTTTTTCTTGCCTGATTGCTTGGGTTAGGACTTCCACAAGTATGTTGACTAGAAGTGGTGAGAGTGGGCACTCATGTCTTGTTCCTGATATAGAGAAAAAACTTTTAATGCTTTATCATTGAGTATGATGTTGGCTGTGGGCTTGTCATACATGGCCTTTATTATGTTGAGGTACATTTCTTCCATAACTAATTTGTTAAGAGTTCTTATCATAAACAGGTGTTGAATGTTGTCAAATCCTTTTTCTGCATCTATTGAGATGATCGTATGATTTTTTCTTTCATTCTATTAATATGATGTATGACATTTATTGCCTTGCACATGTTGAACCATTCTTGCATCCCATAGATAAATCCCACTTGATCATGGTGAATGATCCTTTTAATGTACCATATAATTCAACTTGCTAGTGTTTTATCGGGAATCTTTGCATCTCTGTTCATCAGGGATGTTGGCCTGTGTTTTTTTGTTTTTTGTAGTATCCTTTTATGACTTTGGTATCAGGGTAATTCTGGTCTTGAAAGCTGAGTTCAGGAGTGTTCCCTCCTCCATGATTTTTTGGAAGGGATTCAGAAGAATTGGTGCTATTTAAATGTTTGGGAAAATTGACCAGTGAAACTCTCTGGTCCTGGGGGTTTTTTTTTTGTAAGATTTTTGATAACTGATTTAATCTCCTTGCTAGTAAATTGGTCTGTTCCAATTTTCCATTTCTTCCTGACACAGTATTGGTAGGTTGTATGTTTCTAAGAATTTTTCTCTTCTTCTAGGTTGTCCAGTTCATTGGCATATGGGTGTTCATAGTAACTTCTTATAATACTTGCATTTCTGTGGTGTCTATTGTAAGGGAGTAGATCTTAAATGTCCACATCAAAAGAAAACAATTATAACTATGTGTGGTAATGAATGTTAAGGAGACATTGTGGTGATCATTTCACAATATACATATATAGAATCAATATGTTGTATACCTAAAACTAATATAATACCATATATTAATTGTATCTCAATTTTTAAAAACTGGAAAGAACCTAGATGTCCTTCAACAGGTGAATGGATAAACAAATTGTGGTATGTTCCTAAAATAAAATACTATTCAAAAATAGAAAGGAGCAAACTAGGTTCACACAAATATGGATAAATTTTAGCATGTTTTGCTAAGTAAATAAGCCAGATGAAAAATGTTTACATATTGTATGACTTTATTTATGTGACATTCCAGAAAATGAAAAACTATATGAAGAGAAAACATATTAGTGGTTGCTAGGAATTGCGCTATGTGAAAAAGGGCACTCAGAGCTTTCTTAAGGTGAAGGAACAGTTCTGTATGGCATTGGAATGGGGATACATGACCCTATGCATTCATGAAACCCATAGAACTGTAGACCACAAATAGTGAATGTTAATGTGTACAAAATTTTAAAATATCAATATCAATCAGGATGTGAGGAGAACACTAGAAAGAAAGCAAACTGTGATAGATGTATATAACTGTATTAAAATGCATGATATAACCTCAAGGAGGGGTGAAAATTAACATTTTTTAAGTTATTTTGAAAAATAGGGTTTTTAGTTGATACTGTAAATCTAAATACAAAAAGAACTGTACATAAACACTGTATGCTCATTGGTACATTATTTCTTATAAAAGTACAGAAGAAAAGTTGTGAAAAACCTGCATATGTATAATAGGGTTAAATAAATCTGTAAATATATTGTCAATAATGACAGCAACCTTTCTCACTATAAGAGAAAACATTTACACATTAAAAAATGAGAATTATATAATGAAACCATGGTGTCAGATTGAAATATCAATATGAATTCACGTTTATTTAAATAAATAACAGGTAAATTTATACAGAAATAAAAGTGTTCCAAATTGAAAAGGAAGAAGTAAAACTCACACTGGTTGCAGATGACATAATTTGATATACAGAAAACCCTAAAGAATGCATCAAAAAACTATTAGAAATAATTAACAAACACAGTAAAGTTGCAGGGTACAAAATCAACATACAAAAATCAGTTGCATTTCTATACACTAACAATGAACTAGCAGAAAGAGATGTCAAGAATACAATCCCATTTACAATTGCAACAAATAGAGTAAAATACCTAGGAATAAATTTAATTTAGGAGAAAAAGACCAATACACTGAAAACTATAAGACATTATTGAACGAAATTGAAAGAGATGTAAAGAAATGGAAGCTATTCTGTGCTCACGGACTGGAAGAATAAACAGAGTTAAAGTGTCCATATACCTAAAGCAATCTACAGGTTCAATGCAATCTCGATCAGAATCACAACAGCATTATACATGGAAAGAGAACAAAGAATCCTAAAATCTACAGGAAACAACAAAAGATCCCAAATAGCCACAGCAATCCCGAGAAAAAAGAATGAAGTGGAAGCTTTGTTTCACTCCTGAACTCGGCTTTCAAGGCCAGAATTACCCTGATACCAAAGTCAAAAAATCACACCACCTGAATTCAAAATATACTAAAAAGCTATAGTAATCAAAACAGCATGGGTACTGGCAGAAAAACAGACACACAAATCAGTGGAACAGACTTGAGAGCACAGAAATAAACCCACAAATCTATGGACAGATAATTTTCAACAAAGGAGCCAAGAAAATACAATGTAGAAAGGAAAGTCTCTTCAATAAATGGTGTTGGGGAAAGTGGACAGCCACATGCAAAACAATGAAAGCAGACCATTATCTTACACAATGCACAAAAATTCACTCAAAAGACTTGAATGTAAGACCTAAAATCATAAAATTCCTATAAGAAAATATAGGCAGTACACTCTTTGGCATCAGTCTTAGCAGTATTTTTTTAAATATAATGTCTCCTCAGGCAAGAGAAACAAAAGAAAAAATAAACAAATGGACTACATCAAAGTAAAAGGCTTCTACACAGTGAAGGAAACCATCAACAAAATGAAAAGATAACCTACCAACTGAGAGAAAATATTTGCAAATCATATAACTGAGAAGGGATTAATATCCAAAATATATAAAGAATTCATACCAACAACAACAAAAAAATGAACTCAATCCAAAAATGGGTAGAGGGTATGAACAGACATTTTTCCAAAGACAATATACAGATGGCCAAGAGGTACATGAAAAGATGTTTAACATCACTAATTGTTAGGGAAATGCAAATAAAAACTACAATGAGATATCGCCTCATGCCCATCAGAATGGATACTACTAGAAAGTCAAGAAATAACAAGTGTTGGAGAGGATGTGAAGAAAAGGAACCCTCATATACTGTTGGTAGGAATGTAAAGTGGTAGAGCCACTATGGAAAACAGTAAGGAGATTTCTCAAAAAATTAAAAATAGAACTACCATATGATCCAGCTATTCTACTTCTGGGTATTTATCCAAAGAACATAAAAGCACTAATTTGAAAAGATATATTCACCCCTATGTTCATTGCAGCATTATTTACAACAGTCAAGACTTGGAAGCAACCCAAGTGTCCATCAATGATGAATGGATAAAGATGTGGTTTATATGCACAATGGAATATTACTCAGCCATAAAAAAGATGAAATCTTGCCATGTGACAATATGGATGGACTTTAAGGATACTATGCTAAGTGAAATGTCAGACGGAGAAAGACAATTACCATATGACTTCACTCATATCTGAAAGATAGACAAACAAATACATAGGTACAGAGAACAGAGTGGTGGTTACCAGAAGGGAAGGGGGAGAGGAAGGATTAAAGAGATAAAAGGGCACATGTGTATGGTGACAGATGGCAATTAGATTCTGAGTGGTGAATGCAACGTAGTCTATACAAAAATGGAAGTATAATGATATAAACCTGAAATTTATATAATGTCATAAAACAGTGATACCTAAATAAAGAGGAAAAAACAAAGGAAATAAATATAGATATATGCCTATAAATGGGTTAGTAAATCTATAACATTCCCTAGCTCTATCTACTGAAAGGACTGAAAAGCAATAACACTCCACTAGCAATGAGCAAACCTAGCTCCCAGGTAATGGCTTTTAAACACCATTATCCAAAAAAAGGAACCAGTGATTTTTGGGAAAATGGTCAAATGGGGCAGGAAAGAAACAAGATGCACCTAGAACCAAATTAGAAGAGCTCCTGATAGCAAAATCTGTAACAATGTGAGCGATGACATAAATAAAGCAATATTGGATTATTTCTCAAAGAATAAAATAAATATCTAAGATGCCATATTAATATATAAATGATTGGAATTATAAGAAAATGGAGAAGGGACAACTCTTCCTTACAAAAGAATTCCAATTAATAAATGTAGAAGAAATGAGGGAAATAAAAAATCACCATGAGAATAGAACAATAATAATTGCTTCTGGCAAGATTCATGCTGAATGATAAAATTAGGGGGAGAAGCTTTAGGAAGAAAGAGGATATTTGTATAGCCTGAAAGTATCACCTCCAAAATATTTATTAATTACTATGATGGTTTTAACTTATGTCAAATCCTCTGACATTCCTCAAGAGATAGATTTTAATTCCCCACCCCTTAAGTGTGACTTCAATTAGGGACTCTGTTCTAATGAAAATAGACGAGATCAGCTAATTTTATTGAAACACACATTGGAACAAATTTATATATTGTCTCTGCCTGCATTTCTGCCACTTAGACAGAGTTAAGTCACATGATAGAGACCATATGGCCCAGAAAGTAGAAAATATTTGCTATCATCTTTTTACAGAAAAAGATTGCAGATCTCTGGAGGAGACTATAGAAAGAGGAAAAGAATAACTTTACAATGCAGAATCCTGGCAGACACCACCATAACCAAGAGATCAGGGTTGGATTCACCAGTGAAAATTCAAGTTGATATCATGGACCCTCTGATATGATACAAAAAGAAATGCACAACACTTCTCTGCTATCCTTCCCCAAAATCCATAAGCAGTAGTCTTCAAAAGTGTTGAGGTCATGAAAGGCAAGGAAATATGGAGAAACTATCACAGATTGGGGGAAACAGAAAAAAATGATGATTAAATGCAATGTGGGATTCTTGATTGGATTCTGGAACAGAGTGGAAAAATTTGTAAATGAATAAAGTCTGTATTTAGTTGAAAAAACACATAAGGCATACAAATTGGAAAGGAAAAAGTAAAATTATCTTTATTTGCAGATAATATGATTTCACTGGTAGAAAATCCTAGACTCAACTATGAAACTGTTAGAACTAACCAAGAAATTCATAAAGTTGCAAGATATAAAATCAACATATAGAAATCAGTTGTGTTTCTATACACTAACAAAGAAACACCTGAAAAAGAAATAAAGAAAATAATCTCATTCAAAATAGCATCAAAAACAATAAGATATTTAGGAACAAATTTAACCAAGGAGCTAAAAGATTTGTACACTGAAAACTGTAAAACATTGGTGAAAGAAATTGAAGAAGCAGCAAATAAATGGAAAAATAGTCCATGTTCATGAATTGGAAAATTTGATATTGTTTAAATGTCCATACTACCCAAAGCAAGCTACAGATTCAATGCAATCTCCATCAAAATTCCAATGGTATTTTTCACAGAAATAGAAAAAACAATCCTAAAATTTGTTTGGAAGCACGAAAGAACCTGGATAGCCAAAGTAATCCTGAGAAAGAAGAACAAAGCTGGAGACATCAGAATTTCTGATCTCAAATTATACTACAAAGCTATAGTAAGCAAACCAGTGTGGTACTGGCATAAAAATAGACATATGATCGAATGGAACACAGTCAATAACCCGGAAATAAAACCCTGCATATATGTCCAACCAATATATGACAAGGGAGCCAAAAATACTCAATAGGAATAGCATAGTTTCTTCAATATGTGGGGTAGGAAAACTGGATAACGACATGCAAATGAGTGAAATTGGACCACTATCTTACATCACTCGCAAAAAGTAACTTTAAGGATTAAACTTTAAGGATTAAAGCCTTAAACATAAGACCTAAAATGGTAAAAATTTGAAAGGAAAACAGGGGCAAAGTTCCTTGCCAGTGGTCTTAGCAACAGTTTTTTAGATATGACAGTAAAGCACAAGAAACAAAGGCAAAAATAAATAAGTGGGACAACATCAAACTAAAAAGCTCCTGCACAGAAAAAAAAAGTCAACAAAATGAAAATGGAACCTACAGAATGAGAGAAAGTATTTGCAAACCATATATCTGATAAAGGTTAATATCCAAAATATATAAAGAGCTCATACAAGTCTAACAAAAAAACCCCAAATGATTCAATTCAAAAGTGGGCAGAGAAAATAAATAGACATTTTTCCAAAGACAGACAAGTAACTAACAAATATAGGAAAAAATGCTCCACATCACTAATCATCAGGGAAATGCAAATCAAAATCACAAGGAGATATCACCTCACACCTGTGAGAATGGCTATCATCAAAAAGGTAAGAGATATCTTATGACAAGGATGAGTAGAAAAAAAGAACTTTTGTGGACTATTGGTGGGACTGTAAATTGGCATAACCACTATGGAAAACAGTATAAAGTTACCTCAAGACATTAAAAATGTAACTACCATATGATCCAGCAATCCCAATTCTGGGTATACATCCATAAAAATGGAAACAGGATCTTAAAGAGATATCTGAACTCCCACGTTCATTGCAGCACTATTTACAGTAGCCAAGAAGACATGGAAACAACCTAAGTGCCCATTGACAGATGAATGGATAAAGAAAATGTATATAATGGAATATTATTCAGCCATAAAAAGGAAGGAAATCCTGCCATTTGTGACAACATGGATGGACCTTGAGGGCAGTATGTTAAGTGAGATAAGTCAGATAGAAAGAGAAATACTGTACGATCTCACTTATATGTGGAATCTAAAAAAGCCAAACTTGTAGAAACAGAGACTGAAATGGTTGTTATCAGGGCTAGGGTATGGGAGAAATGGGGAGATGTTGATTAAAGAGTAAAAACTTCCAGTTAGAAAATAAATAAGTTCTGAGGATCTAATGCACAGCGTTGTGATTATAGTTAATAATATTGTATTATATACTTGAAAGTTGCTAAGGGAGTAGCTCTTAAATGTTCTCAGCATAAGAAATGGTAAATTCGTGACATGATGGAAGTGTTAGAGATGCTACAATGTTAATCATATTGCAATCATATTGTGTATAAAAGCAACACATTGTATACATTAAACTTATACAATGCTATATGTTAATTATATTCAATATAGCTGGAAAAGATAATTACACATTAGAATTGGGTACCCAAATGGAAAAACAATGAACCTTCATTCCCACCTAATGCTATACACTAACAATTAATTCAAGAGGGATCATAGATGTACATGTAAAAGCAAAAACTGTAAAGCTTCTGGAAGAAAATATAGGAGAATATCTTCACAACTTGGGTATGTGAGAAATCTTAGATAAGATACAAAAAGCAATAACCATTTAAAAATTAATAAATTTGATTACACTGAAAATTTTAACTTTTGCCAATAAAAAGATAGTGTTAATGAAATACAGGAGTAATCTGCAACTGAGATAAAATATTTGCAAAACATATAACTCACAAAGATTTAGTATCTAGAATATGTGAAGAACTCCTATATGTGAAAAAATTTTACAAAACTCATTTTGGATTGACATGAACAAGAAAACTCACATATGAAGATATACAAATGCACCATAAGCAGATTAAAAGATGCTCAATACCACTAATCATCAGTAATATATAAATTAAACCACAATGAGATACTACTCCCCACATGAATGGCTAAAATAAATTTTAAAAAGACTGACAACACTAAATGTTGAGAGAACGTAGAACTACCTGAATTTTCATACATTGTTGAGAGTATAACCACTTTGGGAAATTGTCTGACAGTTTCCTATGAAACTGAACATATACCTATCCCATAACCAAGTAATTCCACTTCTAGGTATGTAGCAAAGAGTTATGAAAGCATTTCTACAAAGAGACTTGTACAAAAACATTCATAGCAGCTTTAATTGCCATACAAAACTGATGTATACTAATACAATGGAATACTAACCAGCAATATAAAGAAATAAATTCTGATATTATGAGTGTGGGTGAAACTTTAAAACATTACGCTGAGTGAAAGAAGATATATGAAAAAGTACATACTGTGTGATTCCACTTATATGAAGTTGTAAAACAGACAAAACTATGCTGACAAAAAATCAGAACTGTAGTTGCCTCTGAGGTTGTGGAGATGAAAGAAGGGACATGAAGGAACTGCTGGAATGATGGTAGCATTCTATAGTCTGATAAGAAGTTGTGTTACACAAATATATAGATTTGTCAAAAAATTTTGAATAGTACACTTTTAAAAAATAAAACTATATAAATACATAGAATTGAATACTATTAAAAATACAACATATCACAATTTGTGGGATGAAGTTAAATCTGTGATATGAGGAAAATTTATAGCACTTAATGCTTACATGAGAAAATGGGAAAGGCCTTGACAATAATCTATGTACCTATTTCAAGAAACTAGAATAAGAAGATAAATTATTCCCAAAGCAAGTAGAAGAGAAAATAATAAAGATAAGAGCAAAAATTGATGGAATTGAAAAAAAAATTTTTTTTAATCCATAAAACAAAGTTTATTCTTCAAAAATATCAATAAAATTGATAAACATGTAGCAAGCTAAGATGGACAGAGATGCAAAGAGGGAAGTCACAAATCACCAATGTTAGGAATGCAACAGAGGATATCACTACAGTTCTTACAGCTATTTAAATAATAAGGAAATTCTATAAACAATTTCACACAGATTACAATCTAACAGAGAATTCAAAATAACTGTCATAAAGAAACTCAGTGAGTTACAAGAAAAACTCAGAAAGACAGCTCAATGAGCTTAGGAATAAAATTAATGAACAGAAGGAGTACTTCACCAAAGAGACTGAGACTCTAAAGAAAAAAAAAACAAATTCTGGAAATGAAGCACACAATTAATGAGATGAAAAATAATGTAGAAAATGTAAAAAACAGAGCAGACCATATGAAGGAGAGAATTAGTGAGCTCAAAGATAGAAATCTAGAAATGATGCAGGTGGAGGAGGAGAGACAACTAAATTTTTTTTTAATGAGGAAAGTCTTTGAGAAATATCTGACTCAATTAGGAAAAGAAACATCACATTAATAGGTACCCCAGAAGGAGAAGAGAGGGGGTAAAGGAGGAGATAGCTTGTTCAAAGAAATAATATCTGAGAACTTCAGAAACCTGGGGAAGGACCTGGACATACAAGTACATGAAGCTAACAGAACTCCTAGTTACATCAATGCAAAAAGACCTTCTACAAGGCATATAAAATTAAAACTGTCAAAAATCACTGACCAAGAAAAATATTAAGGGCAGCAAGAGAAAAGAAAATAACATACAAAGGAACGCCCATCATGCTTTCAGTCGATTTCTCAGCAGAATATCTACAGGCTAGGAGAAAGTGGAACAAAATATTCAAAATATTGAAAGACAAGAACTATTAGCCAAGAATACACTATCCAGCGAAACTATCCTTCAGATACAATGGAAAAGTAAAAGTTTTCCCAGGCAAACAAAAGCTGAGGGAGTTCATGACCACTAGAATTGCCACACAAGAAATGTTTAAAGGAGCCCTCCTACCTGAAACAAAAAGGCAAAGGTTTACAAAGCTTTGAGCAAGGAGATGAGTCGAATCAGAAAATTGCAGTTCTATATCACAAGAGGTTAGTAAACATTTAACTACAACATAAAGGCTAAAGGGAAAGAAAGCATCAAAAATAACTAGAACAAATTCAATTTGGTCACAAACTCAGAACACAAAAAAAGAATAATTTGTTACAACAAAAACATAGAAGAAGAAGAGGAAAAGGACAGAACATGCATAGGCTAATGAGATAAGAGACTTTCGGAAAAAGGACTATTTCATCTATGAGATCTTTTTTACAAACCTCATAGTAATCACAAAACAAAAATATCAGAGCAGAGTCCCAAATCATAAATAAAGAGGAAACTGAGAAAAACATCACAGAAAACCATGAAACTGAAACGAAAGACAGAAATACAAGGAAACAGAACAATGGAAATATAGAACAACCAGAAACCAAAATATACAAATGACACCATTAAGACCTCAGATATCAATAATCACTCTAAATGTAAATGGATTGAATTCATCAACCAGAAGACACAGAGTGGCTGAGTGGATTAAAAAAGAACAACCTATAATATGCTGTCTCCAGGAAACACATCTCAGCTCTAAATACAAACATAGGCTCAGTGGGAGGAGTTGGAAGATGACATTCCAAGAAAATGGCAAGCAAAAGAACGTGGGAATAGCTATAATTATATCAGACAAAAAAGACTTCAAGACAAAAAGGATAATGAAAGACAAAGATGGGCATTATATGATGATAAAAAGGACATTCCACCAAGAAGCCATAATACTTATTAACATATATGAACCTAACACAGGACCACAAAGGTATATAAAAGGCAACTATTAACAGACGTAAAGGGAGAAATTGACAGCAAGACAAAAATAGTAGGGGCGTTTAACACCCCACTTACATCAATGGATAGATCATCTGACAGAAAGTCAACAAGGAAACCATGACCTTAAATGAAACACTAGACCAGATGGACTGAAAAGATATATATAGAACACTGCATCCAAAAACAGAAGAAAACACATTCTTCTCAAATTCACATGGAACATTCTCAAAGATAGACAATATGTTGGGAAACAAAACAATCTAAAATAAATTTAGGAAGATTGAAGTCATATCAACCACCTTTTCCAACCACAATGGTATGAAGCTAGAAATCAAATACAAGAAAAAAGCTAGAAAAGTCACAAATATGTGGAAACTAAACCACATGCTACCAAACAACTACAGAATCAATGAAGAAAACAAAGGAGAAATCAAAAAGTACATGGAGACCAATGAAAATAAAAACACATCATACCAAAATTTATGGTATGCAGCAAAAGTGATACTAAGAGGGCAGTTTACAGCAATAAAGGCCTACCTCAAAAAACAAGAAAGATCTGAAATAAACAATCTTACACTACATCTAAAAGAAGTAGAAAAACAAGAACAAACAAAACCCAAGGTCAGTAGAAGGAAGGAAATAGTAAAAATCAGAGCAGAAATAAATGAAATAGAGACATAAAAAACAATAAAAAAAGATTGATAAAACTAAGAGCTGTGTCTTTGAAAAGATAAATTGGAGAAATACTTACCCACTCACTAAGAAAAAAGAAGACTCAAATAAAATGAGAAATGAAAGAGGAAAAGTTACAATGGACACCCCAGAAATACAAAGGATAAACAAAGAATATTATAAAAGCTATATGCCAACAAACTGGATAACCTAGAAGAAATGGACAAAAATCTTAGAATCATACAAACTCCCAAAACTGAATCAAGAAGAAATACAGAATCTGAATAGACAAATCACAAGTCAAGAGACTGAAACAGTGTTCAAAAACCTCCAAAAAACCAAAATTCCAGAACCAGATGACTTCTCTGATGAGTTCAACCAAACATTCAAAGAAAATTTAAAACCTATCCTGCTCAAACTCTTCCAAAAACCTGAAGAGGATAGGATGCTTCCTAACTCATTTTATGATGCCAACATTACCCTGATACCAAAATAAGACAAGGGCAACACAAAAAAGGAAAACTAGAGGCCAATCTGGCTGATGAACATAGATGCAAAAATCCTCAAAAAAATGTTAGCACATAGAATACAATAATAGATTTAAAGGATCATACACCATGATCAAGTGGGATTTATTCCAGGGATGCGGGGATGGTTCAGTACCTGCAAATCAATCAATGGGCCACACCACATTAATGAAATGAAGAATAAAAATCCCATGAACATCTCGATAGATGCAGAGAAAGCATTTGAGAAGAGCCAACATCCATTTATGATAAAACTCTGAATAAAATGGGTATAGAAGGAAAGTACCTCAACATATAAAGGCCATATATGAAAAGCCCATAGCCAACATCATACTCAATGGCAAAAACTGAAAGCTATTCCTCTGAAAACACAAACTAGAAAAGAATGCCCACTCTTGCCACTCTTATTCGACATAGTGTTGGAAGACGTAGCCAGAGTAATTAGGCAAGAAAAAGGGAAAAAAAGGATCCAAATTGGAAAGAAAGAAGTAAAACTGTGACTATTTTCAGATGACATGATTCTATATATAGAAAACCCTAAAGAATTCACCAATAAAAACTATAAGAAATAATGAACAAACGTAGTAAAGTTGCAGGGTACAAAATCAACATACAAAAATCAGTTGCATTTCTATTCACTAATAACAAACTAGCAGAAAGAGAAGTCAAAAAAAATATTACGTTTGGGCCAGCCCAGTGGCATAGAGGTTAAGTTCACATGCCTTGCTTCAGCAGCCTAGGGTTCACAGGTTCGGATCCCAGGAATAGATCTAGACACCCCTCATCAAGCCATGCTGTTGTGGCACCCTACATACAAAAAATAGAGGTAGATTGGCACAGACGTCAGCTCTGGGACAAAATTCTTCAAGCAAAATGAGGAAGATTGGCAACAGATGATAGCCCAGGGCCAATCTTCCTCACCAAAAAAAAATACAATCCTATTTACAATCACAACAAAAAGAATAAAATATCTAGGAATAAATTCAACCAAAGAGGTGAAAGACATACACTGAAAACTATAAAACATTATTGAAAGAAATTGAGGAAGATTTGAAAGATATTCCATGCTCATGGATTGGAAGAATAAACATAGTTAAAATGTCCATATTACCAAAAGTAATCTATAGATCCAATGCAATCTCAATCAGAATCCCAATGACATTCTTCACAGAACTAGACACAGAATCCTAAAATTTATGAGGAACAACAAAAGACTCTGAATACCCAAAACAATCCTGAGAAAAAAGAACAAAGTGGAGGGATCACCCTTCCTGAATTCTAATTATAGTACAAAGCTATAGTAATCAAAACAGCATGGTACTGGCAGAAAAACAGACACACAGATCAATGGAACAGAATTGAGAACCCAGAAATAAGACCATGCATCCATGGACAGCTACTCTTTGACAAAGGAGCCAAGAACATACAATGGAGAAAGGAAAGTCTCTTCAATAAATGGTGTTGGGAAAACTGGACAGCCACACACAAAAGAATGAAACTAGACCGTTATCTCACACCATACACAAAAATTCACTCAAAATGGAATAAAGACTTGAATGTAAGACCTGAAACCATAAAACTCTTAGAAGAAAATATAGGCAGTATGTTCTTTGATGTCTTAGCAGTATTTTTTTAATACCATGTCTACTCAGGCAAGAGTAACAAAAGAAAAAAAATTAACAAATGGGACTACATCAGATTAAAAAGCTTTTGCACAGCAAAGGAAACCATGAAAAAAATGAAAAGACAACCTACAAGCCAGAAGAAAATATTTGGAAATGACATACCTGACAAGCAGTTATTTTCTACAATATATAAAGAACTCATACATCCCAACAACAAAAAAACGAAGAACCCTATCAAAAAATGGGCAAAGGATATGAACAGACATTTTTCTAAAGAAGATATACAGATGGCCAACAGGCATATGAAAAGATGTTCAACATCACCAATTATTAGGGAAATAGAAATCAAAACTAAATTGAGATATCAGCTCACTCCCGTCAGAATGGCCTTAATTAACAAGACAAGAAATAAGAAGTGTTGAAGAAGATGTGGAGAAAAGGGAACCCTCATACACTGCTGGTGGGAATGCAAACTGGTGCAGCCACTATGAAAAACAGAATGGAGATTTCTCAAAAAATTAAAAATAGAAATACCATATGACCCAGCTATCCCATTAGTGGGTATTTATCCAAAGAACATGAAATCAACAATTCAAAGAGATTTATGCATCCATATGTTCATTGCAGCATTATTTACAATAGCAAAGATGTGGAAGCAACCCAAGTGCCCATCAATGGATGAATGGATAAAGAAGATGTGGTGCATATATATATATGATGGAACACCACTCAGCCATAAAAAAGACAAATTCGTGCCATTTGTGACAACATGGATGGACTTTGAGGGTATTTTGCTAAGTGAAATAAGTCAGAGAAATACAAACATGTATGATTTCACTCTGTGGAAGGTAAACAAACACATGGACAAGGAGAACATATTAGTGGTTACCCGAGGAGGAGGGGGTGGGGGAGACTGAAAGGGATAAAGTGGCACATACATATGATGATGGATAAAAACTAGACTATTGGTGGTGAATACAATGAACTATATACTGAAACTAAAATATAATAATGTAAACTGAAATTTACACAATGTTGTAAGCCAATACAACTTCAATAAAATAATTTAAAAAAAGAAATTGAATACATAATTTAAAAATCTTTCCCCCAAGGACATCTCCAGGACTACATATTTTCACTGGAGAATTCTATCAAAAGTTTAAAAAATAATTAACAATTATACACTATTTCTTGCAAAAAAAATGGAAGCAGAAGGAACACTTTCCAAATCATTTTATGTGGCCAATATTACTCTGATATCAAATCCAGACAAACAGTATAAAAAAAGAAAACTTCAGACTGACAATTCTCATGAATTTAGAGGTAAAAATTCTCCACAAAATATTAGCAAAATCTAATAAAGTTTGAAAATAATTATATACGACCACCAAGTGATATTTGTTGCAGTTATGCAAGACTAATAATCTACCATATCAACAAGACAAAGAAGAAATATTATACGATCATATCTATTGGTGCAGAAAATATATTTGTCACAGTTCAATGTGTATTCATAATAATAATTTAAAAACACTTTTAGCACATCAGGAATATAAGGAACCTTCCTCAACTTGACAGAGAGCACCTACAAAAAACCTATAGTTAACATCATAATTAATGGTGAAAGACTGAATGCTTTCCCCTAAGATCAGGAAAAGAGCAAGTATATTCACAGTCATCAGTTTTATTCAACATAGTACTGTAAGTTCTATCCAGTACAATAAGGCCAGAAAAAGAAATAAAAAGCATACAAGTTGGAAAGGAAGAAATAAATTATATTTGCCAAAGATATAATTATCTATGTAGAGCACCCCAAGGAACCAAAAATAAATTCCTACTAATAACAGAGTACAGATGAGCTCAGGAAGGTCACAGAAGGCAAGCTCAGCATACACAATCAATCACATTTTTACATATTAGAAATGAAAACATGCAAACTGAAATTAAAAACACAATACTATTAGCAATCACTCCAAAGAAAAAGAAATACTTAGGAATAAACCTGACGAAACCTTTACAGGATTGGTTTGCTGAACTTTCAAAATGTTGATGAGAGAAATTAAATAAGATATAAATAATAGAATTTGTGGTCTAGTGGTTAAGATTCAGCTTCTCTCACTGCCATAGCCCAGGTTTTTCTCCTGGTCAGGGAACCACACCACCCATCTGTCAGTTGTCATACTGTGGCAGTTGCATGTTGCTGTAATGCTGAAAGCTATGCCACTGGAATTCCAAATACCCCAGCAGGGTCACCAAGGGCGAACAGGTTTCAGCAGAGCTTCAAGACTAAGACAGACTAGAAAGAAGGACCTGACTGGCCATCCATTTCTAAAAAATTGGCAATGAAAACCCTATAAATAGCAGTGAAGCATTGTCTGATATAGCAGCTGGCACTGGACAGGATGGTGCAAAAAGACTGGGAAGAGTTCTGCTCTGCTATACACAGGGTCGCTAGGAGTCAGAATTGACTCACATCACTAACAACAAAATAAAGGAATAGGCATACCATGTTCACAGATTATAAGGCTCAACATAGTAAATATATCGGCTCTCTACTTCATAGGTTTAATGTCATTCCTGTCAAACTTTCAGCAAGATTTTCTGTGTGTGTAGACAGAGAAAGGCTTATTCTAAAATTTACATGGAAAGGCATAGGCTCTAAAAGAGATAAAACAGTTTTGAAAAGGAATAAAGTGGGAAAAATCAATCTACTTAATATTAAGGCTTTATATCTAGCTACATGAATCAAGATATTGTGGTATTGGCAGAAAGACAGACACAGATCAATGAGCAACATAGAACTGAAAATTAGACCCACACAAATATGCTCAATTTATCTTTGATAAAAGAGAAAAAGCACTTCAGTAGAGGGAGGATGTCAGCAAGATGGCAGAATAGGAAGCCCTACACTCTCCTTCCTCCCATGGAAACACTGATTCAACACTAATACACAGACTAGTTATGTTATGGAAAATCCAGAAACCAGTTAAGAGGCTCCTGCACCCCATGCAAGTGTGAAATCAGCCAATTCAAAGCCAGGAGGAAAGTTCATGGCACCTTCTCACCATACTTCCCCCCACCTTGGAAGAGTGTCACACAATAGGGAGGAAAATCCCAGCTCCTGGCCTCTCTCTGAAGAGGAAAATAGAAGACTGGATCCTACATACAACATTCTCATTTTTTAGGGGAGTGGACCCAAGGACTGGTTTCTGTCTAGCATGATTCAGGGCGCTGATGAGACCTGGCATACTCTAGATGTCTGGGGGCTGCTAAGAACAAAAGAAGCTAGGTTGTATGCCACTGCTTCAAAAGATCCATAGTACAGCAGACACCAGAGGGAACAATACATTATGAGCTCCTCAGAAAAGGAAACAGCAAACCCATCTAATTAGGATTCTACACACCAAAGTCTAGAGAAGACACAACCAAAGAGAAGGATTGAGGGGTCCCCAGAATCTCTTACAAGTTTGACTTTCTACCCAATGAGAGCATACAGTTTGGCTAAGTTTTCTGATATTTTATAACAAGTATCACTTTTTCTCCATTGTCCAATAACACGTTCGTCATTTCCATTAGAGACTTCACCAGAATGACCTTTACTGTTCATATTTTTACTAATATTCTGCTCATAACTATTTATATATTCTCTAAGAAGATGGATGCTTTATCCTCAGCTCTCCTCTTTTCTTTCTGAGTTTTCACCAGAATTGCCCTTAACATCCATTTTTCTAGCATTCACTCTTAAAATCCTCCAGCCTCTACCCATTACTCAGTTGCAAATGTGCTCCCTCACTTTAGGTATTGGTTACAGCAGCACTCCACTTCTTCGTACCAATTACTGTATTAGGGTTCTCCAGATAAACAGAACCAGTAGAAGACGTGTGTGTGTGTGTGTGTGTGTGTGTGTGTATGTATTTATTGTAAGGAATGAGCTCATACAAATTTTTTTTATTATTGTAGTAACATAGGTTTATAACATTATATAAATTTCAGGTGTATATCATATTTTGATTTCTGTGTAGATTACATAACGTTCACCACCGAAAGACTAATTACAATCACCACACACATGTGCCTAATCACCCCCTTCACCCTCCTCCCACCTCTCTTCCCCTCTGGTAACCAACAATCCAATTTCTGATTCTACGTGTTTGTTAGTTGTTTTTATCTTCTGTTTATGAGTGAGATCATATGGTATTTGACTTTCTCCCTCTGACTTATTTCCCTTAGCATAATACCCTCAAGGTCCATCCATGTTGTCACAAGTGGCCAGATTTCATCCTTTTTTATGGCTAAGTAGTATTCCATTGTGTATATATACCACATCTTCTTTATCCATTCATTCCTTGATGGGCATGTGGGGGATGGGAATTGGCTACCCCAAAATGTGAAGATTATTTGGCATGGAGATTATTTTGGGCTTCAAACTGCAGACAGGGGAAATGCTCTGAAAAACAAATAGAAGTTACCCTTTGTAAGAGATATTTACATTTGCAAGGGAAATCTCCATTTGTAAAGGTATCTCCCTCTCTGCACCAGGAAGAAGGGGAGATGACCATATCTCTAGATAATCTTAGTGCAGAAGGAAAAGATAAATCTGCATACTCTTGTTTACTGTGCTTTTCTTGTAATCCCTCATGGCTGACACCCCCAATCCCGCAAATCTTCCTTTGTTTAAGAGGAGAACCTGCACCATATTGTCAAGAGATACACAGTTTCCCCGGGTCTCTCCCATGTATACATGTTATAAAGCTTTGTTTGATTTTCTCATGCTATTTGGCCTCATATCAATTTAATTTGTAGACCAGCCAGAAAAGACTCAGAGTGGGTAGAGGATACTCTTCCTCCCCATCAGGTAACTAGGTTGCATCCAAGTCTTGGCTATTGTGAACAATGCTGCAATGAACATACGGGTGCATATATCTATATGCATTTTTGTTTTCATGTTCATTGGATAAATACCCAGCAGTGGAATACCTGGGTTGTATGGTAGTTCTATTCTTAATTTTTTGAGGAATCTCCATACTGTTTTCCATAGTGGCTTCCCCCACCACCAGCAGCAATGTATGAGAGCTCTCTTTTCTCCACATCCTCTCCAACACTTGTTTCCTGTCTTGTTAAGTATAGCCATTCTGACAGGAATGAAGTGATATCTCATTGTAGATTTGATTTGCATTTCCCTGATAATTAGTCATGTTGAACATCTTTTCATGTGCATGATGGCCATGTGTATATCTTCTTTGGAGAAATGTCTGTTCAGATCTTTTGCCCATTTTTAAATTAGGTTGTTAGCGTTTTTGTTGTTGAGATGTATGTGTTCTTTGTATATTTTGGATATTAACCCCTTATCAGATATATGGTTTGCAAATATCTTCTCCCAATTGTTAGGTTGTCTTTTCGTTTTGTTGATGGTTTCCTTTGCTGTGCAGAAGCATTTTAGTTTGATGTAGTCCCATTTGTTTATCTTTTCTATTGTTTCCCTTGCCTGATCAGACATAGTACTTGAAAACACGTCGCTAATACTGGTGTCAAAGGGCATACAACCTATATATTCTTCTGGAATTTTCATGGTTTCAGGTCATACATTCAAATCTCTAATCCGTTTTGAGTTAATTTTCATGTCTGGTGTAAGATTGTGGTCTACTTTCATTCTTTTAAATGTGGCTGTCCAGTTTTCACATCACCATTTATTAAAGAGATTTTCCTTTCTCCATTATATGTTCTTGGTTCCCTTGTTGAAAATGAGCTGTCCATAAATGTGAGCATTTATTTCTGGGATCTCGATTCTGTTCCATTGATCTGTATGTCTATTTTTCTGCCAGGACCATGCTGTTTTGATTACCATAGCTTTATAGTGTATTTTGAAATCAGGGAGTGTGATACCTCCATGTTTGCTCTTTTTTCTCAGGATTCCTTTGGGTATTTGGGGTCTTTTGTTGTTCCTCATATGTTTTAGGATTCTTTCTTCTATTTCCATGAAAAAATGTCATTGGAACTTTAATGCATTGAATCCATAGGTTGTTTTAAGTAGTATGGAAATTTTAACTATGTTAATTCTTCCAATAGAAAAGCATGGAATATCATTCCATTTCTTTGTATCTTCTTTTATTTCTTTCAACAATGTTTTATAGTCTTCAGTATACAAATCTTTCATCTCTTTGGTTAAGTTTATTCCTAGGTATTTTATTCTTTTTGTTGCAATTGAAATTTCTCTTTCTGCTACTTCATTGTTAGTGTCTAGAAACAAAACTGATTTTTCTATATTGATTTTGTATCCTGAAACTTTACTGTATTCATTTCTTATTTCTAAAAGGTTTTTGGTGGATTCTTTAGGGTTTTCTATACATAAAATCATGTCATCTTCAAATAGTGACAGTTTCACTTCTTCCTTTCCAATTTGGATACTGTGTTGATTTCTTTTTCTTACCTGGTTGCTCTGGCTAAGACTTCCAATACTATGTTAAATAAGAGTGGTGAAACTGGGCATCCCTGTCTTGTTCCTGTTCTTAGAGGGATAGCTTTCACTTTTTCTCAATCAAGAATGACATCAGCTGTGGGTTTGTCATATATGGACTTTATTGTGTTGAGGTACTTTTCTTCTATACCCATTTTATTCATGGTGTTTATCATAAATGGATGCTGTATCTTGTCAAATGCTTTCTCAGCATCTATTGAGATGATCATGTGATTTTTATCCTTTATTTTGTTAATGTGGTATATCATGTTTATTGATTTGCAGATGTTGAACCATCCCTGCATCCCTGGAATAAATCCCACTTGATCATGGTACATGATCTTTATAACATATTATTGTATTCAATTTGCTAGTATTTTGTTAAGAATTTTGGCATCAATGTTCATCAGTGATATTAGCCTAATTTTCTTTTTTGGTGTTGTCCTTCTCTGGTTTTGGTATCAGGGTAATTGTGGCTTCATAGAATGAATTAGGAAGCTTCCCCGCCTCCTGGATTTTTTGGAAGAGTTTGAGAAGGATAGGTATTAAGTCTTCTTTGAATGTTTGGTAGAATTCACCAGGGAAGCCATCTGGTCCGGGACTCTTATCGTTTGGGAGGATTTTGATAACTGTTTAGATCTCCTTACTGACTACTGGTCTACTCAAATTCTCTATTTCTTCTTGATTCAGTTTTGGAAGGTTGTATGATTCTAAGAAATTATCCATTTCTTCTAGATTATCCAGTTAGTTGGCATATAGCTTTTTGCAGTATTCTCTTATAATCTTCTGTATTTCTAAGGTGTGCATTGTAATTTCTCCTCTTTCATTTCTGATTTTATGTATTTGAGCCTTCTTCCTTTTTTTGATGATGAGTCTAGCTCAAGGTTTCTACACTTTATCTTTTCAAAAAACTAGCTCTTAGTTTCATTAATTTTTTCTATTCTTTTTTAGTCTCTGTTTCATTTATTTCTGCTCTGATTTTTACTATTTCTTTCCTTCTACTGAGGTTGATGTTGCTTGTTCTTTTTTCAGTTCCTTTAGGTGTACTGTTATATTGGTTATTTGAGATTTTTCTTGTTTCCTCAGGTAGGCCTGTATTGCTATAAACTTCCCTCTTAGAACCACCTTTGCTGTATCCCATAAATTGTGGCATGTCATCTTTTCATTTTCATTTGTCTTCAAGTATTTTTTGATTTCTCCTTTGATTTCTTTGTTGATCAAATCATTGTTCAGTAGCATTTTGTTTAATCTCCACATATTTGTGGCTTTTCTGGTTTTCTTCCTGTAGTTGATTTCTAGTTTCATACCTTTGTGGTCAGAAAAGATGCTTGGTATTATTTCAATCTTCTTAAACTCATTGAGACTTTTTTTATCCTAATACATGACCTATCATAGAGAATGTCCCATGTGCATTTGAAAAGAATGTGCCTTCTGCAGTTTTTGGATGGAATGCTCTGTATATCTGCTAAGTCCATCTAGTCTAATGTATCATTGAAGGTCAATGTTTCCTTATTGATCTTCTGTTTGGATGATCTATCCATAGGTGTAAGTGGAGTGTTAAAGTCACCTACTGTTATTGTGTTTCTGTGTATTTCTCCTTTCATGTCTGTTAATAATTGCTTTATATAGTTAGGTGCTCCTATGTTGGGTGCATAGATATTTACAAATGTTATATCCTCTTGTTGGATTGTTCCCTTGATCATTAAGTAGTGCCCTTCTGTGTCTCTTGTTACAGTTTTTGTTTTAAAATCTATTTTGTCTGATATAAGCATTGCTACCCCCAGCTTTGTATTCATTGCCATTTGCATGGGGTATCTTTTTCCATCCCTTCACTTTCAGTTTGTGAGTGTCTTTAGGTCTGAAGTGTGTTTCTTGTATGCAACATATATATGGGTCTTGTTTTCTTATCCAGTATATGGGTCTTGTTTTCTTATCCAGTCAGCCACCCTGTGCCTTTTTGATCGAAGCATTTAGTCCATTGACGTTTAAAGTAGCTAATGATAAGAACATACTTATTGCCATTTTGTTACTTTTTTTCTGGATGTTTTAGTAGTTCTTCTCTGTTCCTTTCTTCTTCTCTTGCTCTCTTCCCTTGTGGTTTGATGGTTTTCTTTAGTATTATGTTTGGGTTCCTTTGTCATAATTTTTTGTATATTTATTATAGGTTTCTGGTTTGTGATTACCATGAGGTTCATATATAATAACCTATGTATATAGCAACCTATATTAAGGTGATTGTCTCTTTAGGTTTGCCTGTTCCTAAAAGCTCTACTCTTTTACTCCCCTCCTCCCACATCTTATATTTTTGATAGCATATCTGACCTCTTTTTGTGCATGTGTACCCATTACTCTCTTTTCATGGAAATAGATGATTTTAGCACTTTTGTCCCTTGACCTTCATATTATCTTCATAGGTGGTTGATCTGCTAACTTTACTGTGTATTTGACTTATCAGTGATTTCATTGCTGTTTTTGATAGTTTTCTTATTCCTATTTGTGGTCTTTTATTTTCTACTTTAATAAGTCCCTTTAGCATTTCTTGGAAGGCTGGTTTCTTGCTGATAGACTCCTTTAGATTTTTCTTCTGTGGGAAACTCTATCTCTCCTTCCAATCCAAATGATAACCTTGCTGGATAGAGTATTCTTGATTGTAGGTTTTTTCCTTTCAGCACTTTAAATATATCATGCCACTTCCTTCCAGCCTGTAATGTTTCTGCTGAGAAGTCAGCTGATAGCCTTATGGGTTTCCTTTGTATGTAACTTGTTGCCTTTCTCTTGCAGCTTTTAGGATTCTCTCCTTATCTTTAATTCTGGACATTTAAATTATAACGTGTCTTGGTGTGGGCCTCTTTAGGTTCACCTTATCTGGTGCTCTCTGTGCTTCCTGTACCTGGATGTCTGTTTCCACCCTTAGGATAGGAAAGTTTTCAGTGATTATTTCTTCAAATAGATTATCTGCCCCTTTCTTTCTCCCTCTCCTTCTGAGACATTGATATTATGAAGGTTAGTGCACTTGATGTTGTCCCACAGGTCCCTTTGACTGTTGTCATTTTTCCAATTCTTTTATCTTTCTTCTGTTCAGCTTGGGTGATTTTCTCTAGTCTTTCATCCAGCTCACTGATCCATTCTTCAGTATCATCTACTCTGCTATAGAGTCCCTATAGTGGATTTTTCACTTCCAGTATTGTTTTCTTCATTTCTGATTGGTTCTTTTTTATATTTTCCAATTCCTTGTTGCAATTCTGAGTTCATCCATTCTTCTCCCAAGAGCAGTGAGCATCCATATGACTATTAGTTTGTACTCTTTGTCCTCCAGATTGTTTATCTCTGTTTCATTTAATTCATTTTCTAGGGTTTTGACCTATTCCCTTGCATGGAACATATTCCTTTGCCTCCTCATTTTGCCTGTTTCTCTGTGTTTATATCTATGTATTTGGTAGGTCACTGACATCTCTCAATCTTGGAGAGTTGGCCTTATGTAAAAGATGACTTATAAGGCCCAGCAGTGTGCTTCCCTCTTGTCACCAGTTCCAAATATTCCAGGAGTGTCTCCTGCATGGGCTACATGTGTCTTTCTGTTGTGGCAGGGTTGCTCTAGCTGCAGGTGCCCAGAGAGTCTAGGCCATCCCCCTGGTTGGCTGGTTGTAATGCTTCACTTCTTGGGGCTGCTATGGTCCCTTCAGTCACTTTATCAGGTGTGAGGAGCCCCAGCACAGTTGGCTGCAATGTCTATTAGCACATTCTTGTTGCAGTTTTTCTGTTAAGTGAGTAGGCCCACAGTGTGCCTGGTTGCTAGGCTCAGGGGCTTACAATTGCTGTAGCCCTCCTGCCAGCAAGGCTGTTGTCAGCTTAGAATTGGAGCTGAGCAGGGCCAGCCCCAGGCATGGGAGCACCCACTTGTTTCAGGCTTTGGAAGGTGGAGCCAATCCCCTATGTGGCTGAGAAGCACAAGTTTGCTGCAGCTGACAAGCCCCACAACCCACAGGGCCACACATCCTCTCAACACAGTCATTTCCCCTTGCATGCTTCCTGACCCACTGAAGGAGACTCTGTCACCCCACTGCAGAGACCCCACACACTCCATCAACACAGGCTCATCACTCATGCATGTCCTGCCCCACAGAGGTGAACCCATTTCCTTGGCTGCAGAAGTTCCAGGCACCCTACCTATGTGGACCCACAATTTACCTGAGGGCTTGCTGTTGGGTAGGACCAGTCTCTAGGGTGGGCTGCCTGCCCTTGCTGAGCTGGATCAAATTGGTGCTCTCATGGGTGGGGCAGAACCCTCTGCTAACATGCCAAAGGAAGATCTCCAATGGTGTCTGCCAGAGTCTGTGTCAGCATGCCTGTACTAGGTCACAATAATGGCTGCCACCAATGTCTCAGTCCCTGGGGAGGTCTCATCTCTCACTTAGATGCACCCAGAGCCTATAAAGTGAGTCTCTTTTCACCAAAGGACTGTGCACTTTTCTTTCTGGTGATTTTAGGTTGATTTCTGAAACGGGTGAATTTGTGCATGGATCCTTTAAGAACAGGCTTTTCCCCCCTTACATCTGATAGCTTTTCTGGGGGTATTCCCCATTGTGTTTAATAGCCAGATATCATGACACTTGTCTCAGTTATGCTGAGTCCAAAAGCTGCTTACTGTGGTAACATTCCTCTGCTCAGATTCCCCACTCCTCCAGGGAAGGCTTCATACCTTAAGATTGCTCCCAGCTGGCTATGAAGTGCTGCAGCTAGAAGGTGGCTTTTTCTCTCCAGAAAGGAATTTCTGCCTCTTCCACCTCAGTCAGCACTGTCATTTGTCATGGGTATTCTTTTTATCCAGTTTTCAGTCCTCTCTCAGGGGTAACTGTTCCAAGAGTAGTTGTAAATTTGTTGTGTCCATGGGAGGAGGTGAGTTCAGAGTCTGCCTATGCTGCCATCTTGACACCATCTTGAGCTCATACAATTATGGAGGCTGAGATGTCCCATAATCTGCAGTCAGTAAGCTGGAGACCTAGGAGAGTCAGTGGTTTTGTTTCAACCCAAGTCCAAAGGCCTGAGAACCAGGAGAGCAGATTTTGCAAGTCAAAGTCTGAGAGCAAGAGAAGACTGATGTTCCAGCTCAAGCTGTCAGGCGGGGGGTGGGGGAAAGAGCAAATTCTCTATTCTTCTGCCTTCTGTTCTATGTGGGCCCTCAATGAATTGAATGATGCTCACCCATGTTGGGAAGGGAAATCTGATTTAATCAATCTACTAATTCAGATACCACTCTTATCCAGAAATACCTTCACATATCCAGAAATAATGTTTAACCAAATATCTGGACACTCTGTGGACTTGTTAAGTTGACACATAAAATTAACTCACAGAAATGCAAAGGGAAACAAAATGCAACACCAGAAAAAAACCAATTGAACAATAGGCTGGCATTAATGGAGAAACTGAGGATTAAGAAAGGTATGATGTATGTAGAAAACAAATAGCAAAAGGCAGAAATAGCTCATTATGAGTAACTCTTTTAAATGTAAATAAATTACACTTTCCAATTAAAAGACAGGGCAGATTGGCAAAATTGATTTTTAAAAAAAGTGATCTGACTATATGCTACCTGCAGAAGATTCACTTTAGATCCAAAGAAACAACTAGGTAGAAAGTGAAAGGATGGAAAAAAATTCCATGGAAATAGTAACCAAAAGTGGTGTGTGATTGCTATACTAATATGAGACAAAACACTTTAAGTCAAAAATTTTTTGAGACAGACATTATATATTTATAAAAGGATCAATCCATGAAGAAGATATAATAATTGCAAACATATACACACCTATCAACAAATCCCCAAATATGTGAAGAAAGAATGGAAAGAATTGAAGGGGAAAATGTAGGGAGAAATAGTTCTACAATAATAGTCAGGGAATTTAATACCTTACTACCAATAGTGGATTAGAACAACTAGACAGACTATCAATAAAGAAAAGAGGACTTGAACAGCAAGGTAAAGCAAATAGACCTAACAGACGTACATAGAACACCCCACCAAACAAGATCAGAATACACATTCTTCTCGAGGATAAACCATATGTTAGGCCACAAAATAAATCTCAATAAATTTAAAAAGATTGAAATCATATAAACTATCCTCTGTGACAAAAAGTAGAAATCAATGTTATGAGGAAAACTGGAAAATTTACCAATATGTAGAAATTAAATAACACACAAATATCCAGGGGGTCAATGAAAAAATTACAAAGGAAATTAGAAAACACTTAGCAGTGAAAACAAAAGCACAACATACCAAAGTGTATGGGATGCAATGAAAGCAGTAGTTAGAAAGATTTTATCTTAAATGCTTTCATTTAAAAAGAAGAAAGAGACCATTTCTGAGGGGAAATGAGACAGAGAAGTGAAGCTCCCCATGTATAGTCAGTCCTCTCTCCTAGTTCCATCCTCTTCCTGTATCTCTGTCTCTTGAGATCCAGACCCTCAGTGGCCCCTGTTCTCCAGCCTTCTATAACTCTCACCATCTGCTCAAGTCAATCTCCCTGACATTCCCAGTGGGTGCTTCCAGCAGGCCTGTTCTCCCAAGGACTCAGGCCTCCCAGGGTCCCACTACCCCACCCAAGGCCCTCATGCTCACCCCCCTTGTCCCCTCATTCCTCCAGCTCCCACAACTCAGCCCCCCCTTCTTTTAACCTACTGTGGAAGACAATGGACTATTTTGGCTTCCAGTTCAGTCCTCCTATGAGGGAGGAGAGCAAAGAAGAGGGAACCTGGAAGGTTTCTTCCTCTGCTTCTGTCATCCTCTGGCAGACTCGGCCATGAGGGCCAATGGATTAGCCATCCTAACATATCTGACCTTCACTGAGCACTCACTGAGTGCCAGGTGCCTTCCATACAACACCTCATGTCATCCTTGCCAGAAACTTGAAAGAGCTCAGGGAGAGCAGTTCCCAGCAGGGAGCCATCCAGTCAGAAGCCTGTCTTTGACATCCCACTGCTCACCAGGCTCACAACATGGACTCAGGTGACCCCAGACCTGCAGACCTGGGGAGGTCAATCAACCCTGGCCACACACAGAGCCACTGCCCACCAAAGTCAGCCTCAACTTCTGGTTTGCTCTAAGTTTTTGAGAAATCAAGAGAGGATGTTCAGCCTCCCAGGCTTTCACCTGAAGTCCCAGAGCCTGGGACAGTGGTGTGTGAATTTTCTGGGAGTCCTTGATGTATGAGACACAGTCAGAGCTCAGCTTCTCCTCCCTGATGAATTTTATGGAGGACTCCCTGTCCTGTGTGGCTTTCTGACACACTCTCCCACCATTCTTCCCACATCCCCACATGTAGACGCAAACCTGGCAGGGTGGGAAAGGGAGATCAGTGTGGGGGAAAGGGAGATCCACTTTCAGTGTCACACACTGTGCCATAGTCATTTTCCTCCTTACATTAAACAATATTCCCTCTTTCCTTCAGCTCATATACTTGACCCCTTGGGCTGATTTCGGGGCTCCATCTCCCAAAATACACAGGCTGTAAGCTGGCAGAACTCCCAGTTTAGTAGGGTTAACAAAGTTTCAAGCTGTCATGCAATATGATGATTGCAGTACCAGAAGCATATCCAAAATACAGTGTGAGCCCAGACAAGGGAGTGATTAATTTTGTGGGGGTGCCAAGCCAGGGGACTCCAGGAAGATAGTTTTAACCAGGATGTGACCTCTGAGCACACAGGCCAAAGTTGGTCTCCTCTCTGAAGCCCGATCTGGCCATTCCTGCCATTCCTGGTCTTCCCTACTCAGGATGCAAACAGCATGTCTTCCTGCATATCAGAGTTGCTCTCAATTCTGTTTTGTTTGCAATAGTTTTCTTTGTCTATGGCCTCCTCCCTTAATTGGATTTTAAGTTCTTTGAAAGCAGGGACTGTTTCTGGTATTTTCTCTCCCCTAGAGGACCAAGACAGTGTTGAGCATCCTGGAATCCTTATTAAACACTTATTGAGTTAGTGACTGAAAGGTGATTGGAGGGTTCAGACCTCTGAATCTGACAGCTAATTCCAGGTAAGGTATGGAAACTCAAATGATGGGAAAATTAAGGAGAGGGGGAAGTGTTGCTGCAATTGATAATTTTCATCAGAGAAACAGTAAAGCAAACCTTTAATCTGGAAAAGGAGGCAGGTGGGAAAGGTGGCAGCTTTTAAATTTTCCACAAACTGGCTTTTCACAATATAATTTATGGCCTAAGTGAAGTCACATAAACTGTAAAATTAATTTCAAAGTCAAATAGTGGGTTGAGAATTATGTGCCATTTGGGGTGACTAAAACTACCGCTCTAGTATCTTATTGAATATGTCTGCTCAGGGAAGGGAAACAAAATCAAAAATAAACAAATGGGAGTACATCAAACCAAAAAGCTTCTGCACAGTGAAGGAAACCATCAACAAAATGAAAAGATAACCTACCAATTGGGAGAAGATATTTGTAAATCATACATCCAATAAGGGGTTAATATCAAAAATATATAAAGAACTTATATAACTCAAAAAAATCTTGATTAAAAAATGGGCAGAGGATCTGAACAGAAATTTTTCCAAAGGATATATGCAGATGGCCAACAGGCACATGAAAAGATATTAAACATCACTAATTACTGACATTGAATAATCTGTAATAACTATTAGGGAAATGCAAATCAAAACCACAATGAGATATCACTTCATACCTGTCAAAATGATTATTATTAAAAAGACAATAAATAAAAAGTGTTGGAGAGGCTGTGTAGAAAACAGAACCTTCATACACTGCTGGTGGAAGTGTAAATTGGTGCAGTCACTATGGAAAACAGTATGGAGATTTCTCAAAAAATTGAAAATAGAACTACCATATTATCCAGCTATTCCACTTCTGGGTGTTTATCCAAAGAATACAAAAACACTAATTCAAAAAGAAATATGCACCCCTATGTTCATTGCAGAATTATTTACAACAGCCAAGACATGGAAACAACTTAAGTGCCCACTGATGGATGAATGGATAAAGAAGGTGTTGTACATATACACAATGGAATACTACTCAGCCAAAAAAGATGAAATTTTGCCATTTGCAACAACATGGGTGGACCTTGAGGGTATTTTGCTAAGTGAAATGTCATACGAAGAAAGATAAATATGTATTATTTTCCTCATATGTGGAAGATTAAAAACAACAACAACAAACACATATATGCAGAAGATAGATTGGTGGTTACCAGAGGGGAAGGGGAATGAAGGGAGGGCAAAATGGGTAAAGGGGGTCATATTTTATGGTGATGGATAGCAACTAGACTTTTGGTGGTGAACACAATGTAGTGTGTACAGAAGTCAAATGATAACGCTATATGCCTGAAATCTATCTAACGTTACAAACAGATATTACCCTAGTTTAAAAAAAAGCTACTGCCCTATTCTATAATAATGGAGAAGAGGAAGGAATAAGAGAGCATATATTCTGTTTAAAGATGAACAAAAAGCCCAGAAAAGTAATATTTTCCCACCGTAGGTTCTAGTTTTATGAGGGGAGTAAGTAAATAAGCTTATATTAAAATTACCTTTTAATATTAATTTTGATCAGAGTAATAAGTGTACATTTTTAAATGACAAAAGGAACTACAAGGCTAATAATAAAATATATAGAGAGATTCCCTTACTGCACCCTTTTGCTGCTTTTGAACCCTACTTTTCAGAAGCAAGCACTTTCAACTCTTTCAGACATTTTTCTGGTATTTTCCTCCATAGTTTTAGGTAATATAGTTCTTGATTTTTTTCACTTTAGACATGTATTTACTTCCTACTGTGGAAGAAGAAAATTTAGCTTTTATATTTTATACACATGCATGCACATTAACAATCATACTTTTTGGATAAATTAATACTTAGAATTTATGTTTCTACGCCTTTGTAAATATTGTTAAATATTGTTCATAGCTAAGCATCAGAGTTTACTATATTACATTTCCTTTTGTGTAAAGAAAAAGATATTAAATAAATAGCCTAACTTTCAAATTTAGGAACTAGAAAAAAGAACAAGTTAAACCAAAAGCTAGAAGATGGAAGGAAATAAAAATTAGAAAGAACATACATGAAATATAAAATAGAAAACAATAGAATCAGTGAAACCAAAAGTTGGTTCTTTAAAAATATCAACAAAATTGACAAACCTTTAGCTAAACTGATCAGAAAAAAAGATAGAAGACTCAGACTACTAAAATCATATATGAAACTCGGGACATTACTACCAAGTTTACAGAAATAAAAAAGGATTATAAAAGAATACTATGAACAATTGTATGCCACAAATTAGATAACCTAATAAAATGGAAAAAAATCTAGTAACACACTAAATACCAAAATTGATTCAAAAAGAAATAGAGAATCTAAACGGATTTATAACAAATAAAGAGATTGAAAGGACGTCAGCATCATGGCGGAGTGAGATTCCCTCTTTGAATCTCTGCCCCCTATGACACAATGAAAACATCATTTGCATTCCAACAGAGCTCAAACACTACAAAGGACTTCTAAGAAACCCCTGCTGCCATACACCCAACGGTGGAGGTGCAGGAAGCCCAAAAGGACTTGAGGAGAGGTAAGAAGTTGTACTACCCTCCCCAAGTGATCGGCAAAGACAGCCCAGCTCACAGGGGGGAGGGGCGGCCCACAGCAGGGAAAACTATCACCATCCAGGTGCTCTCACAGACTGTCAAGAGATCCCCACTGGGAAGCGATGATGGACTGTTTAGGGGGTGTAGCAAAACCCTAAGAGAGCCAGAAAGGAAACCCCCGGGTCAAGCAGGAGAAAGAGAGGGCCCCTCCCCCCACACACCCCTCATTTCAGCATAATCCCTCCGGGGGCTGCAGCAGGCTCAGAGCATACAGCTCATGATCTCCATCCAGTGGCAGCAGGGGGAAACTGCAGGACCAACTTTATCATGAGGGGAAAAAATAAGGCCATCCCCGTCGGACCCTTGCAACAATTTGTTATGCCTACAGAACAAAAGGAAAAGGACAAACACCCAGAAACCAACCCTGAAGGCACAGAATTTGATAACCTGAATGACAGAGAATTCAAAATAGCTATCATAAACAAACTCAACGAAATACAAGAGAACTCACAGAAACAAATCAACAAATTCAGGGATTTCGTCACAAAAGAGATTGAAACCATAAAGAAAAAACAATCAGAATTATTGGAGATGAAAAACAAAATCAACGAGATAGTGGAAAAAATGGAGTCTTTAAAGAGCAGAACTGACAATATGGAGGAACGAATTAGCACTATTGAGGATAGCCACATAGAAATACTCCAGATAGAGGAGGAGAGAGAGCTAAGACTAAAAAGAAATGAAGAAATTCTTGGAAAAATATCAGACTCAATGAGGAAAAGCAACATAAGGATAATAGGTATTCCAGAAGGAGAAGAAAGAGAAAAAGGAGCAGAGAGTTTGTTCAAAGAAATAATAGCTGAGAACTTCCCCAACCTAGGGAATGAGAGGGAAATAACAGTGAATGAAATCAATAGATCACCTAAATATATAAACAGGTATCAAAAATCATCTCACCACATAGTAGCAAACTTGAAAAATACCTGTGACAAGGCAATAATATTAAGGGCAGCTAAACAAAAAAACAAAACATACAAAGGAAACCCCAACAGGCTCTGAGCTGATTTCTCGACAGAAACTCTATATGCTAGGAGAGACTGGAATGATATATTCAAAATCATGAAAGATGAAAAACCTTCAGCAAAGAATACTTTATCCAGCAAAAATATCCTTCAAATATGATGGAGAAATAACTCTCCCTGATAAACAAAAGCTAAGACAGTTCATCACCACAAGACCCCCACTACAAGACATGCTCAAGAAGGCCCTTAGGCCTGAAAAAAAAAAACAAAAGAGAAAGGGGATACAAAGATTTCAGCAAGGAGAAAAGCAAGAAAACTAAAAACCAGAACTACAGTTGGATAACATCAAAAATTAATTCAAGCTCATCACTAGAATCACACATTCATGATACAAGATGGAATAAAGAGATAACAAATAAGGAGGGGAAGAGGTAAGGGATTGAATCGACCCAGCCTCAGGAAAAAGGAGGCATCTGAAAATGTACTATCTTATCCAGGAGATCGCTTATATAAACCTCACGGTAACCACTAAACAAATAACCAGAAGAGAACCACACATGACAAATAAAGAGAAAACCAAGAGAATGAGCATGCAGAAATACCAAAATGAATTTGCAGTCTGAAACACAAGGGACAAGAAATGAAGGAAATGCAAAAGAACCAGAAGGTGAACAATAAAATAGCAACATTAAACCCTCATATATCAATAATCACTCTAAATGTAAATGGATTGAATTCTCCAATCAAAAGACACAGAGTGGCGGGATGGATTAAAAACCAAGATGCAACAATCTGCTGCCTCCAGGAAACACATCTCAGCTCTAAAGACAAACACAGACTCAAAATAAAAGGATGGAAAACAATGCTCCAAGCTAATGGCAAACAAAAGAAAGCAGGAGTAGCCATACTTATATCAGACAAAGTAGACTTCAAGATAAAAAAGGCATTACCTTTGTCTCATTAACAGACAAAGAAGAGCAATATATAATGATAAAAGGGACACTTCACCAAGAAGATATAACACTTATAAATATCTATGCACCCAACACAGGAGCACCAAAGTACATAAAACAACTGCTAAAAAACCTAAAAGGAGATATTAACAATAACACAATAATAGTAGGGGATCTTAACACCCCCCTTACATCAATGGATAGATCATCCAGAAAAAAAGTCAATAAGGACATAATGGACTTAAATGAAAAACTAGAGGAGATGGACTTAATAGATATATACACAGCACTCCACCCAAAAAAAGCAGAGTACACATTCTTCTCAAGTGCACATGGAACATTCTCAAGGATAGACCATATATTAGGAAACAAGCCAAACCTCTATAAATTTAAGAAGATTGAAATCATTACAAGCATCTTTTCTGATCATAATGCTGTGAAACTAGAAATCAACTACAAGGAAAAAACTAGGAAAGGGACAAAGATGTGGAGACTAAAGAACATGCTACTGAACAACCAATGGAGCATTGATGAAATTAAAGGAGAAATCAAAAGCTATCTGGAGACAAATGAAAAGGAAAATACACCATACCAACTCATATGGGATGCAGCAAAAGCAGTCCTGAGAGGGAAATTCACAGCAATACAAGCTCACCTTGACAAACAAGAAAAATCCCAAATAAATACCCTTAAATTGCACCTAACAGAATTGGAAAAAGAAGAACAGACAAAGCCCCGAATCAGCAGAAGGAGGGAAATAATAAAAATCAGAGCAGAAATAAATGAAATTGAAACCAAAAAAACAGTAGAAAGGATCAATGAAACAAAGAGCTGGTTCTTGGAGAAGATAAATAAAATTGACAAACCCTTAGCCAGACTCACTAAGAAAAAGAGGGAGAATACTCAAATAAAATTAGAAATGAAAGAGGAGAAATTACAACAGACACCACAGAAATACAAGAGATTATTAGGGAATACTATGAAAAACTTTACGCCAACAAATTGGACAACCTAAAGGAAATGGACAAATTCTTGGAAGCGTACAACCTCCCAAAACTGAATCAAGAAGAAATAGAGACTCTGAACAGATGAATCACAAGTAAAGAGATTGAAACAGTAATCAAAAACCTCCCAAAAAACAAAAGACCAGGACCAGATGGCTTCCCTGGAGAATTTTATCAAACGTTCAAAGAAGATTTAGCACCTATCCTTCTCAAACTATTCCAAAAAATAGAGGAAGATGGAATACTTCCCAACACATTCTATGAGGCTGACATCATCCTGATACCAAAGCCAGACAAGGACAATACAAAGAAGGAAAACTACAGGCCAATATCACTGATGAACATAGACGCTAAAATCCTCAACAAAATATTGGCAAACGGAATACAGCAATACATGAAAAAGATCATACACCACGAACAAGTGGGATTTATACCAGGGACACAGGGATGGTTCAACATCTGCAAATCAATCAACGTCATACACCACATTAACAAAATGAAGACTAAAACCACATGATCATCTCAATCGATGCAGAGAAGGCATTTGACAAGATCCGGCATCCATTTATGATAAAAACTCTCAACAAAATGGGTATAGAAGGAAAGTACCTCAACCTAATAAGGGCCATATATGACAAACCTACAGCAAACACCCTACTAAATGGAGAAAAACTGAAAGCCATTCCTTTGAGGACAGGAACAAGACAAGGGTGCCCACTCTCACTGCTCTTATTCAACATAGTACTGGAAGTTCTGGCCAGAGCAATTAGGCAAGAAAAAGGAATAAAAGGACTCCAAATAGGCAATGAAGAAGTGAAACTCTCATTATTTGCAGACGACATGATCTTATACATAGAAAACCCAAAAAATTCCATTGGAAAACTACTAGAAATAATCAACAACTACAGTAAAGTGGCAGGGTATAAAATCAACTTACAAAAATCAATTGCATTTCTATACACTAATGATGAACCAACAGAAAGAGAACTCAAAAAGACAATCCCATTTACAATTGTAACAAAAAGAATAAAATATCTGGGAATAAATTTAACCAAGGAGGTAAATGACCTATACAATGAAAACTATAAGACACTATTGAAAGAAATCGAGGAGGCCATAAAGAAATGGAAAAATATTCCATGAACATGGATTAGAAGAATAAATATAGTTAAAATGTCCATTCTACCTAAAGCAATCTACAGATTCAGTGCAATCCCAATCAGAATCCCAATGCCATTCTTCACGGTAATAGAACAAAAACTACTGAAATTCGTATGGGGCAACAAAAGAGCCCAAATAGCTAAAGCAATTCTGAAAAAAAAGAACAAAGCTGGAGGCATCACAATCCCTGATTTAAAAATATACTATAAAGGTATACTAATCAAAACAGCATGATACTGGTACAAGAATAGACACAAGATCAAGGGAACAGAATTGAAAGCCCAGAAAAAAAACCACACACCTATGGACAGCTAATCTTCGACAAAGGAGCAAAGAACATACAGTGGAGAGAGGGAAGTCTCTTCAATAAATGGTGCTGGGAAAATTGGACAGCAACATGCAAAAGAATGAAAGTAGACCATCTCCTATCGCCATATACAAAAATCAATTCAAAATGGATCAAGGACCTGCAAGTGAGACCTGAAACTATAAGACTCCTGGAAGAAAATTTAGGCAGTACACTAATTGAGATTGGACAAAAAGGGATCCTTTCAGATTCCATGTCTACTCGGACAAGGGAAACAAAAGAAAAAATAAACAAGTGGGACCTCATCAGACTAAAGAGCTTCTACAAGGCAAATGAAACCAGGATCAAAATGAATAAACAACCCACCAGCTGGGAGAAAATATTTGCAAACCGTTTGTCTGACAAGGGATTAATCTCAGTAATATATAAAGATCTCATACAACTGAGCAACAAAAAAACAAACAACCCGATCAAAAAATGGGCAGAGGATATGAACAGACATTTTTCCAAGGAAGAGATACAGATGGCCAATAGACCCATGAAAAGATGTTCAACATCACTAATCATCAGGGAGATGCAAATCAAAACTACACTAAGATATCACCTTACACCGGTTAGAATGGCTATAATCACAAAGACAAATAACAAATGCTGGAGAGGTTGTGGAGAAACGGGGACCCTCATTCACTGCTGGTGGGAATGCAAACTGGTGCAGCCTCTATGGACAACAGTATGGAGAGTCCTCAAAAAATTAAAAATAGAAATACTGTATGATCCAGCTATCCCCCTCTTGGGCATCTACCCAATGGACATGAAATCAACCATCACAAGAGGTGTATGCACCCCTATGTTCTTTGCAGCATTATTCACTATAGCTAAGAAGTGGAAGCAACCCAAGTGTCCCTCGACTGATGATTGGTTAAAGAAGATGTGGTATATACATACAATGGAATACTACTCAGCCATAAGAAAAGACACAATTGTCCCATTTGCAACAACATGGATGGACCTAGAGGGTATAATGTTAAGTGAAATTAGCCAGAGAGAGAAGGATAAACACCACATGATTTCACTCATATGTGGAATATAAGTGAACACACGGACAGAGGGAACTGATTGGTGGTTACCAAGGGGAAGGGGGGTGGGGGGGCACAAGGGGTGAAGGGTTACATCCACAAGGTGACAGACAAACAAAAATGTACAACTAAAACCCCACAGTGTTATAAACTATTAAGACATCAATTAAAAAATGGTAAAATAAATAAATAAATAAAAATAAAGAGATTGAATCAGTAATTAGAAACCTTCCAACAATAGAAGCCTAGGAGCAGATAGCTTCACTGGTGACTTCTACAAAACTCTTAAAGGAGAATTAACACCAATCCTTCTCAACCTCTTCCAAAAAGTTGAAGAGGAGGGAATACTTTCTAACTCATGCTATAAGGCTACAATACTCTGATACCAAGCCAAAGACATTGCAAAAAAAAAGTATAAATCCATATCTCTATGAATATGTACACAAAAGTCCTCAACAACGTACTACCAAACCAAATCTCATAGCATACTAAGAGGATTATACACTGTAATCATGAGGGATTCATCTGAAGAATGCAAAGGTGTCTCAACATACAAAAACCAATCTGCATGGGAGTGATATCAACAAAATTGCAGACTAGGAAGCTCCAAGCCCTCATTCCCCCAAGGAAACCTTTTTTAAAAAACCACTCAGAAACTGGCTAAAATAACCCTCTAAGAGTTCTGGAAAATAATCAAAGGTCTACAGCAGCCATGCAAATATCCAATAAAGAAAAAGCCAAAATGGTAAGAAATTTTGTGTCATATATGCACACACTTGCCTTAATGCTTCCCCAGCATTGGTCTGGAGGAGGTGGCAGCCCAGTTCCAAATTCCCTCCCTTGAACCAGAGGAAACATAGGAGATCTTACCTGTGACCTTATTTTCAATGTTCTAACCTGTCAGGGGTAGGGGGAGGCTGTCTGAATGAGTGATCTCTGTTTTGCCTGACTCAATTTCAGGTGGAGAGAAGCAGTAGGTGCTGCTAATGAAAATTGCAAGAGTCTACAGATCCACAGGTATCTGGAGCAAAAGATTAAACATAGAGACATACAATAAACAATTTAAGGCCCCATAGAGAAGCTGAGGTGAGAAACATTGAGAAATTGAGACATTCAAATGCAGCCATGCATACAAGAGAACAGAAAAAGCCACATACAGGTCCAGGCAAAATAAATGCTCAGAAAAGAGCTGAGAAAATATTAAGATTTCAACTTGGGCTCATCCCTAGGCTGAGATCATGTCTATCTATGTAGTGAAGGACTGCCCCCACACAGAGCCAGTCGCAAAGACCAGAGAGGTGCCTGTTTTTCAAAATCGCCAATTTTCAACAAAGAATCACAAGGCATACAAAAAAATAGGAAAACATGGCCCATTCAAAGGAAAAAAGAAATTGTCAGAAATCATCCCTGAGGAAGCACAAGCATTGAACTTACTAGGCAAAGACTTTTAAACAAATGTGTTAAATATGCTCAACAAGCTAAAGGATAACACAGACAAAAAACTAAAAGCAATCAAGAAAAAATATACGAGAGTGATGTCAGCAACATGGTGGAGTGAGCTGTTCTCTTTGTCTCTCCCCCTTTTGAACTACAACTAAAGGGACATTCATTGACCAACAGAAGAAGCCTACACAGAACAGGATGCTTGAGAGACACATGCAGCTATACATCTGAAGGTAGATGGACCGAACCTCCAGGAAGTGGTGGAGAGAGGTGAGCACTCCCTACCCTCCTACAGCCCTGCGTGCACATAGGATCGCTTTCCAGCCTGGCACCAGTGCCCCACAAGTGGGAACAAAATGTGTCCTGAGGTGACAGAAGGAAGAGACAGTGGCAACCCTTAGTCCTCTGGTGATCCTTCTCCCAGCAAGGGAAGGGGAATCCCACAGTGCCCCTGCAGCCCCAAGGAGTGGCCCTGACTGGGTCAACAGGAGAAGCCCCACTCACAAGCATAGCAGCCTGCCAGTCTGCAAGTAGATTCTGTAGCATGCACCAGCGTCCATAGTATGGGTGAGCTTTGAAAGAGGGAGGGCGCCCAGGAGTGACTACAGGAAGAGACAGTGCCTGCCCTTAACTCTTTCATGATTGCTTTAAAGGTGAGGGAGGGAGCCCACCTTGCCCCTGCAGCCCCAAGGACTGGCCCTGGCTGGGACCACACAAGAAGCCCCGCCCATCAAGCACAGCAGCCTGCCAGTCTGCAAGCAGAGCCTGCAGAAGAACTAAAGATGCTGGGACAAGCATTCTCCAGGCCTGCAGCAGCACACATAGTACCACTGAGCCCTGAAAGAGGGAGTGCATGCATCCTGGGGGGACTGCAGGAAGAGGTGGCAGCCACACTTAACCCACTCATGATCCCTTTCCAGGTGAGGGATGGAGCCCACCATGCCCCTGCAACCCCAAGGAGTGGCACTAGCTTGGTCCCATGCAAGGAAGCCCCACCCACCAAGCACAGTCCACACAAGTACCTGAACACTCTCCAGGCTGGTACAAGCACCTGCAGTACCAAAACAACTTCCAGCAAACAGGGTAGAACCAGAAACTCTGCTCCCGCTCCCCCTAGTGGTAGCAGGTGGATTCTGCAACCTAATATTACCACAAATGCCTGGACAAAAGATTAGTTCACTGAACACCATGAGAAACCACAGCAACAGTTCAGCACAGAAGGAAAAAGACACTTCTCCAGAAACCAACCCTGAAGGCACAGAAATTTACAATCTAAATGACAGAGAATTCAAAATGGCTCTCATAAAGAAACTCAATGAAATATAAGAGAACACAGAAAAACAGTTCAGTGAGCTCAGGAATGAAATGAACCCCTTCACCCAAGAGATTGAAACTATAAAAAAAATGAAGCAGAAATTCTGGATATGAAAAACATAATCAATGAAATAAAAAATAATATAGAATCCTTAAAGAATAGAGCTAATGTTATGGAGGAAAGAATTAGTGATTTAGAGGATAAAAATATAGAAATGTTACAGGTGGAGGAGGAGAGAGAAATACAATTTTGAAAAGGTGAAGGAGTTCTTCGAGAAATATCCAACTCAATTAGAAAAAGCAACATAAGGATTATAGGTATTCCAGAGGGAGAAGAGAAGGAGAAAGGAGCAAAGAGCTTGTTCAAAGAAATAATAGCTGAGAACTTCCCAAACCTGGGGAAGGAACTGGATTTACAAATACACGAAGCCAATAGAATGTATAATTATATCAATGCTAAAAGACCTTCCCCAAGGCATATAATAGTGAAACTGTCAAAAGTTGATGACAAAGAAACAATATTAAGGGCAGCTAGACAAAAGAGAATAACATACAAAGGAAACCCTATCAGGCTTTCAGTGGATTTCTTGGCAGAAACTCTACAGGATAGGAGAGAAGGGAACAACATATTCAAAACACTGAAAGACAAAAACTTTCAGCTAAGAATAATCTATCCAGTGAAACTTTCCTTCAGATATGATGGAGAAATAAAAGCTTTCCCAGATAAACAAAAGTTGAGGGAGTTCATTGCCACTAGACCTCCCCTATAAGAAATAATTAAAGATGCGCTCACGCTGCAAACAAAAAGACAAAGGCCTAAAAGCATTGAATAAGGAGATAATGAGACAGATAAAACCAGAAAACTGCTGCTCTCTATCAGAACAGGGCAACAATACTCAGTTATAACCTAAAGATAAAAGGAAAGAAAGCATCACAAATAACTATAAACACTTCAACTTAGTCACAAACTCACAGCATTAAAAACAGAATAATTTGTAACAACAATAACGCAGAAGGGGAAGAGGTAAGGGATGGAAACTGCTTAGGTTAATGGAGATAAGAGGCTATGAGCAAATGGACTATTTCATCTATGAGATCTTTTATACAAACCTCATGATAACCACTAAACAAAAAATCAGATCAGAGCCGCAATTCACAAAAAGAGAGAAAACTGTGAAAACCTCCTCAGAAAACCATGAAAATGAAATGGCAGTCAAAATATAAAGGAAGAGAAACAATGGAAACATAGATCAACCAGAAATCAAGAGATAAAATGGTAGTATTAAGCTCTCATATATATAATCACTCTAAACGTAAATGGATTGAATTTTCCAATCAAAAGACACAGAGTAGCTGGACAGATTAAAAAACAAGGTTCAACAATATGCTGCCTCCAGGAAACACATCTCAACTCTAAAGACAAGCATAGACTCAGAGTGAAGGGATGGAAGATGATACTCCAAGCTAATGGCAAACAAAAGAAAGCAGGTGTTGTCATACTTATATCAGACAAAGCAGACACCAAGTTAAAAAAGACAATGAGAGACACAGAAGAGCAGTATATAATGATAAAAGGGACATTCCACCAAGAGGACATAACACTTATCAATATATATGCACTAACACAGGGGCACCAAAATACATAAAGCAACTATTAACAGACCTAAAGGGAGAAATTAACAGCAAGACAATAATAGTGGGGGACCTCAACACCCAAATTACATCATTGGACAGATCATCCAGACAAAAAGTCAACAAGGAAATGGAAGACTTAAATGAAACGCTTGATCAGATGGACTTAATAGATATATAGAGAGCATCCCACCCAAAAACAGCAGAGTACACATTCCTTTCAAGTGCACATGGATCATTCACAAAGATAGACCATATGTTGGGAAACAAAGGAAACCTCAATAAATTTAGGAAGATTGAAATCATCCCAAGCATCTTTTCTGACCACAGTGCTATGAAACTACAAATCAACTACAAGAAAAAAGCTGGGAAAGTCAGAAATATATGGAGACTAAACAACATGCTACTGAATAACAATTGTATCAATGAAGAAATCAAAGGAGAAATTTAAAAATACTTTGAGACAAATGAAAATGAAAAAACAACATACCAACTCCTACGGGATACAGCAAAAATGGTCATAAGAGGGAAATTCATAGCAATAGAGGCCAACCTCAACAAAAAAGAAAATCTCAAATAAGTAACCTTTAACTTAATTGCGCCTAACAGAACTAGAAAAAGAAGAAGAAATGAAGCTCAAAGTCAGCAGAAGGAGGGAAATAATAAAAATTACAGCAGAAATAAATGAAATAGAGACTTAAAAAACAATAGAAAGGATTAATGAAACTAAGAGCTGATTATTTGAGAAGATAAAATTGACAAACCCTTAGCCAGCCTCACCAAGAAAAAAAGACAGAAGCCTCAAATAAATAAAATTAAAAATGAAAGAGAATAAGTTACAACAGATTGTGCAGATATACAAAGGATTATAAGAAAATACTATGAAAAACTATATGATAACAAATTGGAATGCCTAGAAGAAATGGAAAAATTCTTAGACTCATACAATCTCCCAAAACAGAATCAAGAAGAAATAGAGAGTCTGAATAGACCAATCTCAAGAGATTGAAACAGCAATCAAAAACCTCCCAAAAAACAAGTGTCCAGGACCAGATGCCTTCTCTGGAGAATTTTATCAAACATTCAAAGAAGACAATACCTATCCTTCTCAAACTATTCTAAAAATTTGCAGAAGACAGAATGCTTCCTAACTCGTTCTATGAGGCCAACATTACCCTGATACCAAAACCAGACAAGGACAACACAAAGAAGGAAAATTACAGGCCAATATCATGAATGAACATAGATGCAAAAATCCTCAACAAAATATTGGCAAACCAAATGCAGCAATTCATTAAAAGGATCATATACCATGATCAAGTGGGATTTATTCCAGTGGGGCAGGGATGATTCAACATCTGCAAATCAATCAATATGATACACCACATTAACAAAATGATGAATACAAACCACATGATCATCTCAATAGATGCAGAGAAAGCATTTGACAAAATCCAACATCCATTTATGATAAAAACTCTCAACAAAATGGGTAGAGAAGGAAAGTACCTCAACATAATAAAGGCCATATATGACAAACCCACAGCCAACATCATCCTTAATGGTAAAAAACTGAAAGCCATCCCTCTGAGAATGGGAATAAGACAAGGGGGCCCACTCTCACCACTCCTTTTCAACACAGTAGTGGAGGTTTTGGCCAGAGCAATTAGGCAAGATACAGAAATAAAAGGAATGCAAACTGGAAAGGAAGAAGTGAAATTCTTGCTGTTTGCAGATGACATGATCCTATATATAGACAACCCTAAAGAATTCATCAGTAAACTACTAGAAATAATCAACAACTACAGCAAAGTTGCAGGATACAAAATCAACTTACAAAAATCAGTTGCATTTCTATACACTAACAATGAACTAGCAGAAAGAGAAATCAAGAGTACAATCCCATTTACAATAACAAAAAAAGAATAAAGAATTTAGAAGTAAACTTAACCAAAGTGGTGAAAGACCTATACACTAAAAACTATGAGAGATTATTGAAAGAAATTGAAGAAGACACAAAGAAATGGAAAAACACTCCATGATCATGGGTTGGAAGAATAAATATAGTTAAAATGTCAATACTACCAAAAGCAATCTACAAATTCAATGCAATTCCAATAATAATCCCAATGACATTCTTCACAAAAATTGAATGAAGAATCCTAAAATTTATACGGAACAACAAAAGACCCCAAATAGCCAAAGCAATCCTGAGAAAAAAGAACAAAGGTAGAGGCATCACAATCCCTGACTTCAAAATATACTACAATGCTATAGTAATCAAAACAGCATGGTACTGGCACAAAAACAGACACAACGATGAATGGAACAGAACTGAAACCCTAGAAATAAAAATACACATCTATGGACAGTTAATCTTTGACATAGGAGCCAAGACTATACAATGGAGAAAGGAAAGTCACTTCAATAAATGATGTTGGGAAAACTGGACAGCCACATGCAAAAAAATGAAAGCAGACCATTATCTTGTCCATACACAAAAATTAGCTCAAAATGGATTAAAGATTCGAATGCAAGACCTGAAACTATAAAACTCCTAGGAGAAAATACAGGCAGTACACTATTTGACATTGAACTTAGCAGCATCTTATCCCATGTCTGACCGGGCAAAGGAAACAAAAGAAAAAGTTAACAAATGGGACTACATCAGACTAAAAGGCTTCTGCAAAGCAAAGGAAACCATGAACAAAATGAAAAGACAACCCACCAACTGGGAAAAAATAATTGCAAATCATATATCTGACAAGGGGTGAATTTCCAAAATATATAAAGAACTCAGACAACTCAACACACAAAAAACATACAACCCAATCAAAAAATGGGCAGAGGACATGAACAGACATTTTTCCTAAGAAGATATTCAGATGGCCAATAGGCACATGAAAAGACGTTCAACATCACTAATTATTAGGGAAATGCAAATCAAAACAACGAGATATCACCTTACACTGGTCAGAATGGCTATAATTACCAAGACAAAAAACAACAAATATTGGAGAGGATGTGGAGAAAAGGGAACCTTTATGTACTGCTGGTGGGAACACAAACTGGCGCAGTCACTATGGAAAACAGTATGAAGATTTCTCAAAAAATTAAAAATAGAAATGCCATTTGATCCAGCTATCCCACTACTCGGCATTTATCCAAAGAACTTGAAATCAATGATCCAAAGAGAGCTATGCACCCCTATGTTCATTGCAGCCTTATTTACAATAGCCAAAATGTGGAAGCAACGTAAGTGCCCATCAACTGATGATTGGATAAAGAAGTTGTGATATATACACACACACAATGGAATACTACACAGCCATAAAAAAGACAAAATCATCCCATTTGCAACAACATGGATGGACCTTGAGGGTATGATGTTAAGTGAAATGAGAAAGACAAGTACTGCATGATTTCACTCATATGTGGAATATAACAAATACATGGATAAAGAGAACAGATTAGTGGTTACCAGAGGGTAAGGGGGGGTTGGAGGTGGGTGAAGGGGTAAAGGGACACATATGTGCAGTGACGGACAATAATCAGACTACTTGGGATGGCCATGATGAAGTCTACTCAGAAAATGATAAACAATAATGTACACCCAAATTTTCACAGTATTATAAACCATGAATATCTCAATAAAGTTACTGGGGAAGAAAAGAAAAAAATGTATGAACAAAATGAGAATATCAACAAAAAATAGAAATTACAAAAAGAAACAAAACACATATTCTGGAGATTAAAAACAATAACTAATTGAAAAAATTCACTAGTTGTGTTTATCAGCAGATTTGAACAGGTAGAATAAGAATCAGTGAACTTGAAGATAGGAATTAGAAATTATCAAGTCTAAGGAACAGAAAGAAAGAAAAGAATGAAGAAAAGTGAACAGAGCTTGAGGGATTTATAGATCACCATCAAACAGACTAATATACACATTATGGGAGTCCCAGAAAGAGAAGAGAGAAAGAGGCAGAGATTATTTGAACAAATAATGGCTGACAACTTCCCACATTTGATGAGAGGCATGAATCTACAAATCCAAGAATTTCAACAAACTCCAAATAGGATACACCCAAATAGACCCATACCAAGATACATTATAATCAAAATGTCAAAAGACAAAGAGAGAATCTTAAAAGCAGCAATAGAGAAGTGCCTTGTCATGTGTAAGGGATCTTCAAAAAGATTTTCAGTTGATTTATCAGCATAAAGCTTGAAGTCCAGAAGCCAGTGAGACAATATATTTACAGTGCTGAAAAAAAAAGAACTTCAACTGAAAATTCTATACTGGCAAAAATATCCTTCCAAAATGAAGGTGAAATAAAGATATTTTCAGATAAACAAAAACCAAGGGAGTTCATTACTACTAGACCTGCCCTACAAGAAATGGTAAAAGTAGTCCTTCAGGATAACAGTAGTACTCAGAGCTATCTACAGATTCGACGCAATCTCAGAATCCCAATAATGTTTCTGCAGTAATAGAAAAACCCATCCTAAAATTCATATGGAACCTCGGGAATCCTGATAAGCAAAAGAATCTTGAAAAATAAGAACAAAGTTGGAAGACTCATACTTCCTAATTTCAAACTTAGTACCAAGCTACAGTAATCAAAACAGTGTGGTACTGGCATGAAGACAGATATATATATATATATATCAATAGAATGGGATAGAATGTCCAGAAATATATCCTTGCATATATATGTCAAATGATTTTTGACAAGGGTGCCATAACCATTAAGTCAGGAAAGTATTTTTGACAATCATTTTTGGGAAAATTAGATATCCACATGCAAATGAATAAAGCTGGACTCATCTTACACCATACATAAAAAATGGACTCAAAGTGAATCAAAGTCATAAATGTAAGAGCTAAAAGTATAAAACTCTTAGAAGAAAACCTTCATGATATTAGATTTGGCAATCATTTCTTGGATATGACACAAAAAGCACAGACAACAGAAAGAAAATAGATAAATTGGACTTCATCAAAATTAAAAACTTTTGTGCATCAAAGAACACTATCAACAGAGTGAAAAGGCAACCCACAAAATGGGAGGACAAATTTGCAAATCACATATCTGATAAGGGATTAATATCCAGAATATACAAAGAATTCTTACAACTCAACAATAAAAAACAAACAACCCAACAAAAAATGGGCAAATGACTTGAATAGATATTTCTCCAAGGAATATACACAAATGGCCAATAAGAATATGAAAAGATGTTCAGCATCACGAATCATTAGGAAAATGCAAATGAAAAGCACAATGAGATACCATTTCACACCCAACACAATGGCTATTAAAAAAATAACAACTGTGGATGAGCATGTGGAGAAATTGGAATCTTCCTGCATTGTCAATGGGAATGTAAAATGGTGCAGCCACTGTGGAAAAACATTTGGCAGTTACTCAAAAGGTTAAACACAAATTACCATATGATCCAGCAATTCCGCTTCTTAGTATATACCCAGAAAAACTGAAAGCAGGAATTTGAACAGCTACTTGTACACCAATGTTCATAGCTTCATTATTCACAACAGCCAAAAGGTGAAAACAACCTTAATGTCTACCAGCAGATGAGCAAACAAAATGTGGTATATATGTGTAATAGAATATTATACAGACTTAAAAAGGAATCAAATTCTTATACATGCTATAACATGGATGAACCTTGAAAACATTATGCTAAGTTAAAAGACAGAAAAGAACAAATATTTTATGATTCCACTCATATGAAGTGGAATCATAATTAAGAATGGGCAAATCATAGAGACAGAAAGGACAAAAGAGTTTACCAGGGACTGAGGGAAAGAGCAACAGGAAATTACTTTTTCATGGGTACATATTTTCTGTTTGGGATAATGAAAAAGTTCTGAAAATGGATAGTGGTGATGATTGTACAACAATGTGAATGTACTTTATTCCTTTGAATTGTACACTTAAAAACCATTAAAATGGGGCCAGCCCTGTGGCATAGTGGTTAAGTTCATGCTCCCCGCTTCGGTGGCCTGGGGTTCACAGGTTCGAATCCTGGGCACAGACCTATGCACTGTGAGCAGAGCTGCAGCCGCATCCCACATACAAAATAGAGGAAGACGGGCACAGATGCTAGCTCAGGGCCAGTCTTCCTCAGCAAAAAGAGGAGGATTAGCAATGGATGTTAGCTCAGAGCCAGTCTTCCTCAAAAAAAATGTTAGAATTGTAAATTTTATGTTATGTATATTTTACCCCAATTAAAAAATCCAGAAAAAAATCAATGGATGTAATACATCTAATAGTATGAAGGAAAAAACCACATGCACCCCTCCAACACACATGGGTAACTATGTAGATGTGAATAAGTTATTGAGCTTGATTGTGGCGATCTTTTCACAATGTGTGTGTGCATATATATATATCAAAAGAGAAAGACGAAGAGAATATATATATTTATATAAACATATATAAATAAACATCAAGTTGTACACCTTAAATATATACAATTTCTATATGTCAAAGATATCTCAATAAAGTTGTTAAAAAAACACATGATCATTTCAACTGACAAAGAAAAGGCGTTTGATAAAATCCTACTCCTTTCATGATAAAAAGCAGTCAACAAACTAGGAATAGAAGGGAATTTCCTCAACAAGATAAAAGACATATATGAAAAATGCAGAGCTAACCTCATATTCAATAGTGAAATATTTAATCTTCCTCTAAGATTAAGAGGAGAACAATATTTCCTCTCACCATTTCTATTCAGCGTTATACTATAGGTTCTAGCCAGGGAAATGAGGCAAGAAAAATAAATAAAAGGCATCCAGCTTAGAAAGGAAGATGTAAAACTATCTCTATTTGCAGATGACACAATCTTATATATAGATAATCCTAAAGGACCAGTGGAAAACTATTAGAACTGTTAAAAGAATTCAGCCAAGTTTCAGGATATCCGTGCACAAAAATCAGTTGTATTTCTATACACTGCCAGTGAACAATCCAAAAAGGAAATTGAGAAAACAGTTCCATTTCTGCTAACATCAAAAAGAATAAAATAACTTAGAAATACACTTAACCAAAACTACAAAACATTGCTGAAAGAATTTAAAGAAGACCCACATAAATTGAAAGATACCACATGTTCAAGAAACACCCTACTTTCATGGATTAGAGGACTTAATATTGTTGAAATGGCTATTCTCCCCAAATCGATCTACAGACTCAGCATGCAACACTTATCAAGATCCCAATGGCCCCTTTTTTTTGAGAAAAGGAAAAGTCAATCCTAAAATTCATATGAAATTGAAAGGGACCATGATCTGCCAAAACAACCTTAAAAAGTAACATTTTTGGAGAAGTCTCAGTTCCTGATTTCAAAACATATTACATAGCTATAGTAATCAAAAAAGTATGTATGTAGGGACAGACATATGTAGATGAGTGGAATAGAATTGAGAGTCCAGAAATAAACCCATATATCTATGGTTGATTGATATTCAACAAGAGTGCCAAGACAATTAAAAGGGCTAAGAATTGTCTCTTCAACAAATGGTTCTGGGACAACTGGATACCCATGGGTAAAATAATGAATTTGGTCCCCTTCATCACACCAAACATAATAATTAAAATGGACCATAGGCATAAAGATAAGAGCTTAAAACTAAATATTTACAAGAATACATAGGGGTACATCTTCACGACCTTGGATTTGGCAATGTTTTCTTAGCCATGACATCAAAAGTACAAGTAATAAACAAAAAATATATAATTGGATTTCATCAAAATGTAAAACTTTTGTGCATCAAACATACTATCAAGAAAGTGAAAACACAATCCTTAGAAAAGGATAAAATATTTTCAAATCACATATCCGATAAGGATCTCATATCCAGAATTTATAAAGAACACTTACAACACAACAAAAAAGACAAACAATCCAATTTCAAAATGAACAAAGAACTTGAATAGACATTCCTCCACAGAAGATACACAAATGTCAAACAAGCATGTGAAAAGATGCTCATCATCATTAGTCATTAGAGAAATGCAAATTCAAACCACAATGAGATACTACTTAACATCCACTAGGATGACTGTAATGGAAAAAAATGGTTGAAACATTTCTAAAATAAGTCATTATAAATTTATGATCTCACAGTGTTGAAATACTAAATTCCTATTATAATTATAGTAATTATTTTGATTATAGGTTTGTGTCTAGATTATTCTGTTCAAGAGAACAGATTAATAATTTGTGTGCATGTATCATTTATAAGTACTTTTTTTAAAAACTAAACATCTGAAGATCAGAGGGAATGGTTTAATTATGAAAATATTCTTATACTGATTTTAATGAAGCTACTACAAAACCTATTTCAGACAATATCTAATAACTTAAGCAAATGCTTATTCTATATGGAAAAAGGCACGCCATGAAAATGCATATGCAAAGTTATCCCAGCTTTGTAAGAGTTTATTTAAAAGGCAATGGAAAGTGTTAATATTTAACTATCAGCCCCGGGAAATGGGAGGTGGGCTTACAGTTGATTTTCTTCCTCTTCATGTCAATTTTCTGAATTTTACACAGTGCCCATATCGTCCATACAATTCATTTGCAATCGGCGAAAAAGAAGAAAGGAAAAAGAAAAATATATATCCTCAAGTTAAAGTCCGGGAATGACAGTCAGCAAAAATTACCTAGAGATTGGGTCAAGACGTCAGGCAGCACTAGCGCATTTCTCTCATCCTACCTCACATCCCCTTAAATGACAGGAAAGGCAGGGGTCTCTTGATAAAGAATAACTCCAGAAGGACACGCGGGAAAGGAAAGGGGAAATTCCTGGAAGATGGAAAGCAGATGCGGCAGGGGCACTGAGGTGAGGGTGGGGGTGGGGAGTCTGGGGGCCCTGAACTGGGGAGGAGACGCTAGGTGGTTGGGGAGAAGGGCTGTGGGCTGGGCTGCTTCTGATTTTGGAAAGAGGCGGGGCGGGGCCGGGAGCCTAGGAACGCCTTCCAGGCCCAGGGCAGTGGTGGGCGTGAGAGTTGGGGAAAGGGTGGGCCGCGCGGTGTTTGGCAGGAAGGGGAGGCCTCTCTCCTGGCAGGAAGCTGCGCTACGGAGAGAGGGAGGAGACTGCGGCGGCGGCAGCGGCTGGTGGGAGCCCAGTGTGGCAGAAGGGCCGCCGCCGCCGACAGGGAGGCGGAGGGCCGGTGAGCTGAGTGCTGGGGACATCGCCGCCATCCTCCTCGCCTGCTCCGCCGCCCTCCTAGACACGCTCCTCGCCTACGGATCCTCCCCTCCCAGGTCTTGCAAGCATCCAACTCGTCGGCTGCTGATCCTTTTCGCCACAGGCTCACAGCGGAGGCAGCAGCGAGGTGTCCGATTTGGGCATGGGAAGCCCACTATTCTCGGCCTTGAGGAGTCTGTGCCTCTTGGGCTGGACAATGTTGGATGCCGGGCGGGAGGAATAGGAGGCTGTCCCCTATTTCTTTAACCCTAACCGCAGGTCCTTCGCTCTAGCGGAGGCGGAACGAGCTGGGGAAGAAGGTTACTGCAGGCACGCAGCCAGCATGCCTTGATTTCAAGCTTTCCTGTGTAGCTTTCGAGAAAAATAGGCGCGGGTGCACTAATTAGGAGAAAAAGCTCACCGTATCTTGCATTGACTTTTTATCTTAATTCCCTTTCTTGGCCCGCCTTGCTACTGTGCTCCTAACAGGCATGAAGACCCCGTTTGTTTGGAAAGGCGGATGCAGGGCAGGGATCCAAAACAGGCGCAGGACATGCAAGTGTTCCTGTTACCGTGATGAAGAGAAAGGTTGCACACAAGAAGCATAGGAGCAGACCCACCTCCCAGCCTCGGAGGAACATCGCGGGCTACAGAATTCAACATGGGTGGAAAGATGGAGATGAACCTCCAACACAGTGGAAGGGAACCATTTTGGATCAGGTACTTGTAAATCCCTCTCTGTATCTTATCAAATATGATGGGTTTGACTGTGTTTATGGATTGGAACTTCACGGAGATGAAAGACTATCTTCACTTGAAGTCCTTCCTAATAGAGTCGCATCAGCTAGAATTAGTGATACACACTTAACAGAAATTATGATTGGCAAAGCACTGGAACATATTTTTGAGACAGAGGAAGGTTCCAAAAATGAATGTAGGGGGATGGTCTTAGCTCAGGCACCTATCATGAACACATGGTTTTACATTACCTATGAGAAAGATCCTGTATTATATATGTACCAGCTCTTAGGTGATTATAAAGATGGTGACCTACGCATTCTTCCAGATTCCAATGACTCTCCTCCCATAGAGAGGGAGCCAGGAGAAGTCATAGGCAGCCTAGTAGGCAAACAGGTAGAATATGCCAAAGGTGATGCCTCCAAGAGAACGGGCACGGTTATTTATCAGGTAGAAACAAAACCCTCTGTGTACTTCATCAAATTTGATGATGATTTCCATATCTATGTCTATGATTTGGTAAAAACATCTTAGAGATCATCTTGAAATTTGCCAAATATGTGAGACTATTTGTAAAATCTGTGCATATAGTCTTGATTGCCTTCCAATTTTTAAGAACCATTTTCTCCCTTTTTGCATGCTTCTGCCTGGCAAAAAATTGGAACTTCCACCCTCTCAGACATTTTTGGAACAAGCTTTTTGCCCTTCTCTCCAACCTTTTTATTGGTTCCTCCCCGCAGGAGAATGTTTGATTTATCTAATTAGTGAGAAGAGTAAAATCTGACATCCATTGGCCCATATTTTTATCTTGAGTGGTGTTAATGGGTTAAAGGTAGCTGAACTCTTCTTGCCTCATTCTTTTGGGCACGTGAACTCTCTACACTTATTGAACTGTGAAGCTTTCTGAGATATTCAATGTGACTAGCTGGGTAAGTGTCTTTGCAACCTCAACTCTCCCCCCAGGTGGCTTCAAATGTCTAATTTGGGGAGGAGCGGGAAGCCCATTTGGTCTCCTGTCGATGCATTTTTAGTTCCAACTGTACTAAAAGTAAGACTAATGTTTTGCTCCCTTTCTGATTCTTGCACCTATTGTTCAACTTGGTTCAAAATCAAGATGGTAAATACTTTGCATTTTAATACATACACATAGTCTGAGAAACCTTACAAAATTGACAAGAGGGCAAGCATTTGGGAACCAAACTCCAAGTGGAGAAATCACGATTGGTCATTAATGGCATTAGGGTATCTGTTGTGTGCAATAGCTCTGGCTGGTGCCTGCAGACGTGGGGTGGTTTTGCACAGACGCAGGCTGTGCAGACAGACTTTAGCACAAGTGGGCTTTGCCAGCCCAATGGAGGATTAAGCCAGTCTGTAGCTAGAGTCCTCAGTCACAGGGTAAAGGCTGAGTTTAGCAAGGGTTGGCAGATCTGTCCAGGACTTCAAAGTGAAAGACCAAAAATTTGGAATCAGACTGAGATACGAATTTCTTTCCTATACCAACAGAGACTCTTTGAGAAAGTTTAGATTAGATTTTAGAATTGATTCTTAAGGGGACTTCCAAGTTCCAGCATATGAGGTGGGCAAGGCACTTGCTAGAACTAAGAAAGGCTGAAAATAGGCTTTGCTCTCTTGTAGGAACTGGTGGACTCATCTATTGTGGTGTCCTAACAGGACTGTAGAACACGTAGATTAGAATCAGTGTGATTCTAGTAGATTAGATGATCAGTAGATCATCATAGATAGATTAGGTGGTCAATAGGCTTAATGACGTTTTAAGTGCTTAATGATGTTTTAAGTGCTAGCATTGGTAGATAGAAATCTAATAGATATTTGTTAGTGTTTTGTTTCAACTTTATCTTGTTTCTTGGCTGGCCCTAAGAAACTCATGTGCAAATAAGGGTGAGCCCTACTGCAGCAGAAAAATAAGTAATGGAATGGGCCTTCTACCTCCCATTGTTGAAGGCGTTAGTGAAGGTTAACCAAAGCTTGGGAAAGAAAGGTTGAAAAGTAAGCAAGGTTTTGGAGAGAAGCACCTGGCCAAAGCCAATGATTTCTCATTGAGTTTCTGATAGAAATTCCATTAGCAGTAACAGACAGGCCTTGGACTTCTGCAAATTTGGGGCTGTGACTCATGGCAGTTACAATCAACCACTTGGGAAGTATCTTCCAAATTAGTTTAAGTTCACAGGTCATGAAGTCCAGACTGCTAGCACAGACAGACGGGCATCCTGCTGAGGATGAAACCAAGAAGATATTCTCTTTTCTCCCGTGTTTTCTCTGTCTACTTCTCTTCCCTTTGATGCCACTAAGTCTCTGCTCAGATATTTGACTGACAACAGCAGTGTGCATCTGTATTACCCAATGTACTAAGTCCTGGGGACATTAATTTGCTTGGAATATCTGTTCTAGTGACTGGAGATTAGTATGCTTTCTAATTTTTTGGATGTGAGGCTGATACTGTGATAATCGTATGTCCTGTTGACACTGTGGACTCTTAAAAATGTATGACATGCAGTTGTAGGGTTAGATTAATTCAGCTCCCAAAGTCCCGAAGAAACTATACCCAATCAAGAGGAAGACAGCCCAGGCCACAGCTCCTGAAGGAACCCCATATCTGTCCAGACATCTTTGTGAGATCTGTATGGCTGAAATGGAAAAACAAGAAATTGGGAAAGGCAGAATTTTGGACTTTAATTCCTTTGGACTTTAAAATAGAAATTTACTTTGAGGCATTTATTTCTCCCTTGGAGTTTAATAGTTGGTGTGGATTTCATATAGTTCAAATTAAGACATTTTTATATTGTTGTTGACATTGTATTATTTGGAGTATTTTAATGCTATCTTTGGCACTCATATAATCTTTGTAAGCTAATGTCAGGTAATGTGGCTGGACATAACTGTAAATGGAGATAAAATAGTGAATTTTCAGCCTGGGGTGTAATGTAACCTTGGAGTTAATTACTCTTCTTTGCTGACTTATTTCAGGGCTTTCTAGGGACAAAAGCAGAACTGCTCACCAGTCTTACACAGATGTGAGCAGGACATTCCTAAGATACTGCTGATCTTCCCCAAGGGGACAGCCAGGCCCTGTTTGTTAACCATACTCTTGGGTGTTGACCACTGTGGCTTAAGAGAACAAAAATTTCCAAGGATATGATGGGATCTATCGTCTGCCTTCCTCCATGTTCCTGACTCAAAAAAATAAAAGGACTTGATCCTCTCAAAAATCTTTGGAAGAGAATTTCTACCCATCTCCACTTGCCACTCATTCAGCCTTCCGTATGGGAGGAGGAATAACTTGGTGAAATTGGGGAAAGGGTTATTATGGATAAGCAGCCTAGGCCACTCTTGGCTTTTGAGCTAATTCCCCATGGCAAGGTATGGGAAAGACTGCAGTCCTTCACTACATGGCTGGGTAAATGTCCACTCTGTAGACCCCTCTCTCCCTCTGAGGTGAGGGATCTCATTGTCTTTAGACTTGGGGTAGAAGTTCATTTCGGGCTCAAGTCCAAACTATGTTCTCCAGTCCAGATCTATCAGCAATAAAGCTGGTATCTATTTTTATTCTTTTTAAAATTTTAATATATATATTGGTGTTTTTGTGTGTGTGTGAGGAAGATCAGCCCTGAGCTAACATCCATTGCCAATTCTCCTCTTTTTGCTGAGAAAGATTGACCCTGGGCTAACACCCGTGCCCATCTTCCTCTAGTTTATGTGGGACGCCGCCACAGCACGGTTTGACAAGCTGTGTGTCGGTCCATACCCGGCATCTGAACCTGCAAATCCCGGGCCGCCAGAGGCAGAGCATGTGAACTTAACCACTATGCCACTGGGCTGGCCCCTATATATTGTTTTTGAAAAAACACATGCCTCTGGTAAAAATCAAACAATACAAAAGGGTATACAGTAAAAAGTAAGTATCCTTTCTTCCTTCCCACTTCTGACCTAGGTCTCCCAGGCTCACTTGCCAAAGGAAACCACTGTTACCAGTTACTATGTATGTATCCTTCCAGAGATAATCCATGTATTTACAAGCATGTTATGTTTGTGTGTGTATCAGTTTTTTTAATACAAATGGTGGCATGTTATACATGCTGTTCTGGATTTTGCTTTTTCACTTAACAATATATTAAAGCTGATATTTTAATCTCTCGTTGATTACTGTGTGTATTTCTTAGTTGGTTCAGAATCTAGAAGGAAAGGAGGTGTTATTAATTCAAACCTTCAAACCTCAACCTAGTTTAATGAAAACTTACATGTCCCTGCAAACCCATTATTTCTGCCAGGTAAATTTTTCTGACTAGTATAATGTGAAATGTATGTGAACATGATCAATTTTGTGGAAGGCACTCCTTAAGAGAGGCCAGTTTTTTTTTTTTATTGAGGGAAGTTAAAGGGAGAATCAACTACAGATTGAAGCTGAGAGAAGAGTTAATATAATCAGCAGTCCAAAAATGAAATGAACAATCGTTATTTATTCCAGCTTGCACTCACATCTACTGCCATATGCAAATATATGCTGATAGTTTTTGCTTTTTCTGAGGAAGATTCACCCTGAGCTAACATCTGTTGCCAATCTTCCTCTTTTTGTATGTGAGCCACTGCCAGAGCATGGCCACTGACCATGGTGTAGGTCCACGCCTGGGAACCAAACCCAGGCCGCCAAAGAGGAGCACGCTGAACTTAACCATGAGGCCGCTGGGGCTGGCCCAAATGCTGGTAATTTTTATTTGCCTTGTCTAGTGGAATGCTTTTCCTGCTTGTGATAGGAAAACCATTTTAAACAGGTTTAAACAGTTACCAAGTATCACTGATTTATGTAACTAAAATAATCCAGAGGCTAAATGGGCTTCAGGCACAGTTTGATTGGGGCTCAGGCTCAGTGTCTGTGATGCTTTATGGTTTTCCCTCTGCTGTATGTTAGTTTCATCCTCAGGCTGCCTTTCCTCATGGTAGCAAAATTAGACCAGCAGTTCCAGGCTACAGCAGTTCTAGTGTAGAAAAAGATAAATAACCTATGTCCTGTGATGCATTCTGAATTGTCTTAGGTCACATACCTGGACCAATTACTGAAGTTTCATGGATAAAATGCACTGATTGGCTTAGCCAGGGCATGTATTCCATCCCTGAACCCTAGGATGTATCTCCCTAAAACCAAATGGATTCCTAGTAAAATCAATGACATGAGGAGTAAATGCCATGAACCAATCACAAATGTTTAGTATAGCTTATTCCTTTTGGTAGTGAGCATCCATGGACACCTTTCTTCCCATACATCCACTTTCAAAAATGCCCACACCTACATGTAGTGAATTTCTGTCCTCAGAGGGGAAAAAACCTAAAGTCTTATCCAGCTGCTGCATTTAGCATTAAGTTTAGGATCTCTAGTTGATATGAAGCCGCCTTCAGATCTATCATCCCAGCAGACTCAGCAGCTGTAGTTAAATTACAAACTACCCTTCACCCCAACATAACCAATATGCAATTGTGGAGAAATAACCAAAAAAATATAATGGAAATTACCATTTGAAAAAGGGAGGAAATAGGAAACAATACACAGTAGTGTCTGGTTCAAAGCATATATCATAGCCTGTTAGACAAACACTCTCTGCCCTGGCAATAGATGAAGTTCTCTGGTCAGCCAGCCTCTTTTTGTTCTCTGAGAAGTTCTCCCTTGGAGACTTGTCTTGAGTAGATTCACTTTCTGGGGGATGAACAGCTTTACCAGTATACTTCATCTTATGCCATTTCTTGTGCCTGGGGTTAAACAGTCAGTTTTTGTTTTGGGCCAGGACTAGAGTTTCTTTAATATAGTAGTTCTCAAACTTTAGCACATATTAGAATCACCTGGAGAACTTGTTAAACTATAGATTACTGGGGCCCACCAACAGAGATTCTGATTCAGTAGGTCTAAGGTGGGGTCCAAGTATTTACATTTCTAACAAGTTCTCACAGGAGACTGATGCAGCTCTGGGATGCAGTCCTGGGACCCCACATTGAGAATCACTGACTTGTAGGTGGCAATTGAGTGAAGCCAGAGTTATTATTTCCCAAACTTACCTGATAAATTTACCTGGAGTGTTTGCTAAAATATAAATTCCAGAGCCCCACCTTAGATTTAATGTATCAAAATCTCTCGGCAGGATAGTGGAGCGACCTGTAAAAGGTCTACCAGACATCCCAGGTGATTCTTATCATCATCATCAATACTAATTGGGAAACACTGGTGTAGGAAATTAGGCTTTTCTTGCCCCTAATTTTATTTCCTGATAAGTCTCCCATCTCCTTGCCCTTACTCTCATAAAGCTTAGTTTGGGGTAAAGAATGTGGCTTTTCCAATCCTACAAGTTTCCAAATTACCCAGACCTCTTTCAACTAGGATTTTAGGAAACCAGTAACTAAGCTAACAAAGTTCTGGTTTTTTTCCCTCACTATTTTCAGATACACAGGTTTCAACTATGGAGATAGTATGCTTGATGTCAGCCTAAGAAGCATGGATCTGAGGGGCATATGCTCCCCAAAAGAGCATAGAACAGGAAAGACAATGAGGTCAGTAGAATGGGCATTAATTCCAGGCTCCACTAGCTCTGTGATTTTGGGCAAGTGACCTAGTCTTCCTAAGCCTATTATTGTGGGTAATAATCCTTATTTTACTCAGTTCTGTTGAAAACTAAATGAGAAACTATATTCTTGCATGTAACATAGTGCAGTGCAGGTACTTAATAAAGATGAATTCTGTTTAGTTCCCAAGAGGATATAGCCCAGGTCCTTTTGGTAAACCTTTGTACTTAAGAATGCTCCAGTGGTATTTAACTAGTCAATACAGTCCAGAAATTCTATTACTGAAATGTGACTTTAAATAATTCTTTGGATGTACATAGCTCCTTTCTTTCCTATTACGAACTTTCCCAGAGAGTTTATTGATCTTCATAACATTCCTGAGTAGTTAGGAGGGCGGGATGTATCCTATTTTGTAGATTCAATCATTCGTTTATTCAGCTACTTTTTGATGGACTTGGCCAATAGTGATGAAGGAGATAGATAAGGTTTATACTTTTAGGGAGCTTGGATTCTCATAGAGGGGGAAAAAACAACAAAGATGTAGATAAATAACCTATATAATTTCAAAGAATGATAAGTGGTATGAAAAAAGCAAAGCGAAGCAATGGGATAGAGAATAACTGAAATAAGGGAGCTACTTCAGCTACTTTTCAGAAAAAGGCCTAAGTGAGTGAATATTTGAGCAGGTAACTGAATGACAAGAAGCCAGCCCATGCTGTCTTTGAAGGAGGAGGAGGAGTGATCTAGAAAGAAAAACAAGTTGAAAGGCTGGGATAGCGGAAGTTACTTATCAATTCAATCATGTGTTTAATACTGAGAACTAGAGCTCATGATTTTTCTCTACTGTTCTGTACTGCTGACTCACTATGTCACTGTTGTTTTCTGGGGTTTTTGTTTTGTTGGAGATCAAAGAATATTAGAGACAACATGTTTGTGCATTTTTTCAATTGTTACCCTGATCCTGGAGATGAAATGAAGGGGCTAAGAAGTCACTGATTAAATAGAAATGGGGAAGATTTCTTCCCTTACCCCACATTCATGAAACAGGGACACAGCACAGGGTTAGAGCTGAAGCCCGTACGTAATGTAGTGAATGTGTATTCCTATTTTTGTGCTTACAGTTTCAAGCACATACTACAAGACATTTGCACCATTTAGTTTATATCATTCATCTCTAGAGGGTGATGGGATGGCAATAAGTATTTATTGAACACCTAGTATGTGCTAAGCACACCTTCTTAATCTTCACAGGATACTGGGAGCTGAATGTTACTACCTCCATTTTACAGATAAGGAAATCAAACTTAAAAAGAAAACCAGGGTCACAAATCTAGTAGGAGTGCTGGACATGAACCTAGGTCTCCCGATGCCAAGTGCTATTCTAATTATTACTTTTGCTAGCATTTACATAAAGAAATGGGAAAGAAGCAAGAGCACCAAGCAAGAAGTCAAAGTGATTTACAGCTATGGTTTTCCTATTCTTCCATCTCTATCACTCTCTCTCAATACACACTTTATTCATACTGTTAAATCTACTTTATTCATTTATTTATTCAACAAATTTATTTAGTACCTACTTTGTTCCAGGCACTGTAACTAGGCACATGGGATATTTTGGTGAACAAAACAGTCAGTGATCCCTGTCTTCGTGGAGCTTACATGCAAACAAAAGGAGGCTGAAAATAAACAATAAACATAAGAAGTAAATAAATTATGTGGGATGTCAGAAAGTGACACTATGAACATTTTGTTCTGCTGTGAGCAAAAAGAAAATTAGAGCAGGATAAGAGGTAAGGGAAGTGGTAGGTTACAATATTAAATAGGGAGATTAGAGTAGACTTCGTGGAGAAGGTGATTTTGAGCAAAGAAATGAAGGAAGTAAGGGAATTAGTCAAGCACATATCTAGAGAAAGAGCATTCCAGGCAAAAGGAACTGCTAAAGGAAAGGCCCTAAGGTAGATGTGTTCTTGGCATGTTCAAAGATCAGCAAGGAGGCTACTTTGTCTGGAGCTACATAAGTGAGGGAGAGAGACATAGGAGAAGTCAGAGTGGTAATAAAGGACCAAATCATGTAAGGCCTTGTAAGACATTGTAGGGACTCTATGAAATGAGGAGCCTGTCACAGGTTGGGTTCCCCAGGAACCAAACTCTGAACAAAGTTAATCCTTAAGAAAATTTATTAAGCAATGTCTTTGTGGTCAATACCTGGAAGAAGTGAGCAAGAAGCAGGAGCACCAAGGGAGAAGTCAAGCTCTGATAAAGACTCAATGACAGTGGCAGCCACAAACTCATATACTGATCAATCATTGGATGTTGGCTATCCTGGGAAAGAATGTGACCTTGGATGAGGCTGCTCTCTGTAGCTGAGGCAATCCTTAATGGGGATGACAGCTGAAGCTGGGGTAATAAGTCTGTCAATGAAAGGGAACCTGGGTGTTGCATCTCCATGTCCACAGAGCCATTGCAGGTTTTGAGCAGATAATTGACCTGACTTATGTTTTTAAAAGATCTCTCTGAAGTTTTGAACACAGGCTATAGAGGGAAAAATGTAGAACCAGGGAAACTAGTTAAGGTGTTGTAGGAACCCAGGTGTGAGATGGTATCTGAGAGGTAACAATGGAGGTGGTGAGAATTTGGATTTTGGATATATTTTGAAGGAAGATCCAGCAAGATTTTCTCACAAATTAGAAGTGGAATGTGAGAGAAATAGACGAGTCATGGATGGCTCCAAGATTTTTGGACTAAACAACTGGAAGGATGGAGTTGCCATCAACAGAGATGAAGAAGGCTGTGGTTTGCGTGAGTGTAGAGGGGAGTCAGGAATTCAGTTTTGGACAAGATGAGTTTGAGGTATTTTGTTTTTTGTTTTTTGTTTTTGTTTTTGTTTTTTTATTGATGTCTTAGTTTATAACACTGTGGGGTTTTAGTTGTACATTTTTGTTTGTCCGTCACCTTGTGGATGTAACCCTTCACCCCTTGTGCCCCCCCCACCCCCCTTCCCCTTGGTAACCACCAATCAGTTCTCTCTGTCCGTGTGTTCACTTATATTCCATATATGAGTGCGTTCATGCAGTGTCTGTCCTTCTCTCTTTGGCTTATTTCACTTAACATAATACCCTGAGTTTGAGGTATTTTTAAAACATCTAAGTGGAGATGTTGAGCAGTTATTGAATATACGAGACTGCAGTTCAGAGGAGAAGTCTGAGCTGGATACATAAATTTGGGGGTTTCTGTACATAAATGGTATTTAAGGCCATGGGACTATATGAGATCATCCTAGGGAATGAGTCTTTTCTATATAGAAAAGACCATATGACCATGAGCAGAGCCCTGGGCCACAAAGAGATCAGGGAGAAGAGGAGACAAGCAAAAGAGACTAAGAAGTCACAACCAGTGAGGAAGGAGTTAAATGAAGGGTGTGGTATCCTGGAAGTCCTTCCTTCTTAGCCACCCACTTGCCCCTGTAAATCTCTTTTTGACAAATTATTTACATCCCATCTCAAATTTCGTCTCCAATATGCTTTTATTTGCTTTTCATCTCCTTTGAATAAAACTACCCACCATCAAGAACCCATACATGACATTGTTTTCATTGTATCAAAGTAATGTGTCCACCAGTCTGAGCACCCTCAACTCATTCCCTCCTCACATACCGCTAGAGCTAGAAAGATTTTGAGGGACAATGTGGTTTCCCTCAACCCACACCAATGTTATGAATGAGACCAGCAGACTATCAGCAAACACCTAGAAGGTAAGAGGTTTATTTTTTAAATCTCTTTCTACCCCACAACACAGCAGAAAGCAAATGGAGTAGATGGGGTAACTGTCACAGAACAGAGTATCTTAGTCAAAGGGAGAGAGGAGAGGTGGGCCACCAAAGCCTAGCTCAAAACTCAGGTGACGAAGCACAAAGAAGACCAGTGAAAGAGAGCCTTTGTTCATCTGAGACTCTATTATATTAGTCCTTTGTGCTTTATACACACAGTCAAGCCCCACCCAGATGCTATAATTCAGTGATTTAGCTCTTCCTACCAGTATTTAGTTATGGAACACAGAATATTTCTGGTGCAGATGCCCTCAGCAGGGCACTCAGTAGTGACCCCACACACTGGTGTAGTACTGTCCTTGGAGAGCCTTCACCCATCCCACCAACCCAGGTCTACTCAGGGTGTTGATTCCCATGGATATTTGATTGGTTCCCATGGATATTTGTTGGTTTGTTATTTGCTGGATATTTGTTGATTCTTGTGGATATATTCCTTGGCTATAGAATCTCCGTTGCTTAAACACTTAAGTAGACAAATCATTGTGCATACACTGTCAGACTCAGCCAGTCATATAATAATTCATATCATTCTTGGCCCACTCCTTTCTAAAACTTCATATGCTTGGGATAGCATCAGTTCCCCTGAGTGAGATTGTGACTATGCCTTATGAGATTCCATTTTACATATGAAGAGGGGGGGAATTGAGGAATAGCAGGATTGCTGGGGGAAAGAGTAGAGAGCCTCCCAGTTTTCTAATCCTCTTATCTCTTTTCTCTTGCCTTCCTTCTTCCCCTCATTTACTAAAATGTGAGTGTCCTGCACACATGAGTACCACCAGCTGCAGGGCAGGAAAAGAACAGATGTCCCAAGGTTGACTATGTTGAAAATTATCACCCTGGACAAGGAAAGGAGAGTATTTGAATGAATTTTAATAGATCAGCATTCCATCTGAAATTGATAATGCCTCAGAAAGTAAATAGTTTCACAGAATGGAAGAAATACAGTTTGTAATTTTGCATGGCAAATGGGGCCACTGAATTGCGTAACAATGCTACATAATGCACCTGGAATGAAGACCACCTTTTAGCCTGGCATCCAAGGCCCTTCATGACCTGGGTCCTTTTTCCCTTTCAAGCTTCTCTATTTACTACTCTTGCACTATTTACTAGTATTCCCTGCTCCTTATGCTCCAGGCCATTTTCCTCAACATTCCAAGTTGTTTCAAGTCTCTTGGCTTTTGCACTTGCTGTCCCTCCTACCTGGAATATTCTTCTTCCCACTGCATTTTCTGGGTGAAAATATGCTCAATTATTCCGGACTTACTTATACATCTTGTCTCTGAAGTCTTTCCTTAATGCCCCACCATAGTCAGTTGCTCCCTCTTTTATACTCACATAGCCTCCGTCCCTCAGTTACAGGATTTACCATAACCTCTTGTTCCCCTAGAGTGACATCTTCTCTGTGAGCTTTTCAGGGGCAACAGCTCTGTGGTCTGATTCCTTTTCATATCCTCGACATTCTCCAGCACAGCAAAAGTTCCTTCTGGAGCATCAGGAAGTGTTTTGGGACTCACTGGCTAGCTGAGAGAGGCAGTACTAGTTCTGGGTCTTTTCCTCTAAAAACAGGCAGAAAGAGATGTGCCATGATGATCCACAGAAGCACTGCAGAAGGAGAGAACTGAGATGACAGTAACAATCTTATGGCAATTCTCTCAGATGATACTGCCAGTGCCTCTATGAGGACGGAAGTTTGTCTCCCTTTTTCAACAAGAGTAAACTGAGAAGGGAAGAGAGGCAGGACTCCCAGGTTTCATAGCCAATCAGCAATGGAGTTGGAACTCCAACTCTAGGCTCCTGACACCAGACCCTAAACCTCTTGCTCCATTCTCACTAAAGGTTTGTCAGCTTCCTTCACTTTTTCAAAAAAAAAAAAAAACAGCTCTTAGTTTCCTTGATCTTTTCTATTGTTTTTCTGGTCTCTATTTCATTTATTTCTTCTCTGACCTTCACTCTTTCCATCCTTTAATATTGGGCTTAGTTTGTTCTTTTTCTAGTTCCTTGTTGTTTAAAGTAAGGTTGTTTATTTGAGATCATTCTATTTCCTTAATATATGCATTTATCACTGTAAATTTCCCTCTCAAAATTGCTTTTGCAGCATCCCTTACATTTGATATGTTGTGTTTCCATTTTCATTTGCTTCAAGATATTTTTTGATTTCACTTTTAATTCTTCTTCAGCCCATTGGTTGTTCAGCAGTGTATTGTTTAATTTATACGTATTTGTAGATTTTCCAGCTTTCTTCTTGTGTTGATTTCTAGTTTCATATCATTATGATCAGAAAAGTTAGTTGGTATGATTTCAGTCTTCTTAAATTTGCTAAGACTTGTTTTGTGTCCTATCATATGGTTTATTCTGGAGAATGTTCCATGTGCACTTAAAAACATGTATTCTTATGTTGGATAGAATGTTCTATAAATGTCATTTAAGTCTATTTTGTCTAATGTATGGTTCAAGTCCATTGTTTCCTTGTTGATTTTTTTGTCTGGATCGTTTATGCATTGCTGAAAGTTGGGTATTAAAGTCCCCTCCTATTATTGTGTCATTGTCTATTTCTCCCTTCAGATCAGTTAGTATTTGCTTAATATATTCAGGTGCTCCAAAGTTGTATGTGTGTATATTTATGATTGTTATATCTTGATAAATGACCACTTTATCATTATATAATGACATTCTTTGTGTCTTGTTACCATTTTTGGCTTAAAGTCTATTTTGTCTGATATAAGTATAGCTATCCCTATATTCTTTTGGTTTCCATTTGCATGGAATATCTTTTTCCATCCCTTCATTTGAGCCTATGTGTGTCCTTAAAGTTGGAGTGAGTTATTGGTAGGTAGCATGTAGTTGGTTCTTGGTTTTTTAACCATCCAGCCTTTTGATTGATGATACCTTTTGATTGATGAATTCAATCCATTTATATTTAGAGTTATTATTGATGTGTGAAACTTACTAGTACCATCTTAGTAATTGTTTTCTATTTCCATTGTTTCTTTTTCCCTCTGTTTCTGCCTATCTTTGTAAATTGGCAATTTTCCATGGTACTATGCTTTGTTTCCCCTTTCTTTATCTATTGTGCATATGCTTTAGGTTTTTGCTCTGTTATTACCATAAGCTTTGCATAAGACATCATATAGATAAAATAATCCATTTTAAGCTGATAACTTCATTTCAGTCACATAAAAATATTTCACCCTTTCACTCCCCCCATTTTATATTTTTGATATCATTATTTACCTCTTTTTATATTGTGTATTTATTAACACATTATAGTAACCATGATTATTTTTTCCTTTAAATTAATAAACTGTATTTTTAGAACAGTTTTAGATTTGCAGGAAACAGGACAGATTTCTCATATAACCCAACTTCTAACAGTTTCCTCTATTACAATAACTATAATATTTTAATACACTTTTCCTTTGACCTTTATACTATAGTTAATTAGTTAACACACCATTCTATTACAGATTTAGAGTTTTCTAAGCTTAACTGTATTTTTACCTTTACCACTGAGTTGTCTACTTTCATATTTTCGTCATGGATCAGCATCTTTTCATTTCAGCTTGAAGAACTCCTTTCAGCATTACTTTCAAGGCAGGCCTAGTGGTGATGAACACACTAAGCTTTTGTTTGTCTATGAAACTCTTTCTTTCTCTGTCACATCTGCAGGATAACTTTGCTGGATTGAGTATTCTTGGCTGGCAATGGTTTTCTTTCAAAATTTTGAATATGTCATTTTTCTCTGTCTTGGCTTACAGGATATCTGCTGAGAAATCTGGTAATAGCCTAGTGGGGGTTACTTTGTAGGTTAGAATGATTTTTCCCTAGTTGCTTTTAAAAATCTTTCTTTATCCTTGATTTTTGTAAGTATCATTATACTGTGTCTTGAGGAAGGTCTTGCATTGAGATAATAGGGTGATCTTAAGCTATGTGAACTTGGAAGTCTAAGTCTCTCCCACATTTGGGAAGTTCTCAGCCATTATTTCTTTAAATAGATTTTCTGCTCCCTTCTCCCTCTCTTCTCCTTCTGGAAGCATATTCATTCTAATATTTGTTCTTTTTATGAGATCCCATAGATCACATAGGCTCTCTTCACTCTTTTTCATTCTTTTTTCTTTGTTCTATTCTTACTGGGTGATTTCAACATTCCTATCCTCTAACTTACTTATTCTATCTTCCATTTCCCCTACTCTACTACAGATGCTCTCTACTGCATTTATCATCTCATTTATTGAGTTCCTCAGTTCCAGAGTTTCTGTTTGGTTCTTTTTTATGATTTCTATCTCTTTAGCAAAAATCTTCTCTTGATCATGTATATTTTTGAGACTTCGTTGAATTATCTTTCTGAGTTTCCTTGTAGCTCATTTAATTTCTTCAAAACAGCCATTTTGAATTCTGTATCAGATAGTTTACAGAATTTGGTGCCTTTAAGCTCAATGATTGGAGAATTATTATTTTCTTTTTGTGATGACATGTATCCTTGATTTTTCATGTTCCTTGTAGTTTTGCATTGCTGCTTTCACATTTGAAGTAGCACACCCCTTTTTGAATCTTTGCTAGTTGCCTTCAGATGGGCCAGTGTGTTTGATGGTATTGTTATTATATGAGGTTTCTCTGTCTTTGTATGGGTACATCTCCTCCACACTTCTTTCTCCCTGCTGTGTCAAAATTCTTAAGTTTTTACATATTCTTTGGTTCTTACAATTCACCAAGATGGGTACTGGAAACCTCTCTACTTTTTTCTGGAAGGTGATGCTATGTGTTTCAGGCTTCTTCCTTGCCCACAGACAGTGGCCTGATTTCTGAGCACAATCTCTGTCTACCAGAGCTGTCTCTCACTGCTGCATGTGAAGTTGTGTACAAGGAGAAGGTGGCAGAGGGAAGGGAGGTATGGGTTTAGAACTTGGGACTTTGGGGATGCCGATGGACCCAGTAGGGAGTTCCCTGAGTGTGGTACTCCCAGAGGCTTGAGGGTGGACTTCCTGAGGAGCACAATCCCTTTAGTGCCTTTTGAAATTCTTATCTACCTATTTCCCAATTTCCTTCCCCCTCCAGTCATGGAGGTTTTACCTCTGTACTCTGGGTGCTGCTGGAGAGAAATGGGATTTTCCACCTGTGTCCTGCACAACTGGTGTAACTGGGCCCTCACTTGTGGCTCTCCTTTTCCTCAAGGGAGCAATCACCCCCACTGGATAGATCAACCCCATGCAGTGTTGGGGTTGATATATCAACCCAACCTTGGAGGGTAGGGGTGGTACTGGGAAAGTTTCTTTTACCACCATCTCTGCTGCAACCAAAGTTGTATTTTTTTTTTTTTTTTGCTTCAGTGGTGTGCTGTACTCTCCCCTCAAGAAGGCTGGACTTCTGCAAATTATCTCTCATGCATGGGTATCTGCCCAGGTCAGCACTCCCCATGTTTATTCCCTACTGTGGTGAGAGGGGTCTGGGCATGTTCACTGACTCTACTGGTTCTGCAGCCCATATTGAGGTCTGTTACCAGATGCACAGGTGGGTGAGTCTCTTGACATATGGTGCTGGAACCCACAACACCCACAAAGGTGCTTTCATTCTTGGATCGATGTCTAATTCACTGTCTAAAAAGAGAGATAAAAAAGAGGAACATCTTAAGATACCATGATGCTGATGTCACTCACTATATTCCCTTTTTTTTCTTCAATTCCCTGCCACATTCTGTACCAGTAGGTGAAATGCCAATTTGTTAATTAGATACATAGAATATTGATAACTGAGTACATGGGAATTAAGACTTTAAGTGTCAGGTGGAATCAATATCTGCCCTAAATACCTTACAGAGATTGGTAAGGATCCAGGCAGAACAAGAGTGGGGAAACACCTGTAAAGTTGTCAACAGTGCTGTGCTGTGAATCATGAGGGGCAATATTAAATCAGTGTTTGGATATCTCAGTCCACACCAATTATAGGTAGATATTGGATAAATGATCAACTCTTAGTATAAATTTGTTCCTAGTAGTATCTCTTTCCTATAGAATCAGCAAAATAGAGGAGTTTGGGGGCCATCCCCTAGTGGTTAAGTTCAGCATGCTCACTTTGGCAGCCCAGGTTCGGTTCCCAGGCATGAACCTCCACCACTCAGTGGCCATACTGTGGCAGTGGCTCACATACAAAATAGAGGATTGGTGACAGATGTTAGCTCAGGGCGAATCTTCCTCAGCAAAAAAAAAAAAAAATAGAAGAGTTTGGCAGATGGTGGCATAAAAGGATCCTGAACTCACCTCCTACCACAGACACAACAAATCTACAACTACAGTTTCCTCTGAGAGAGATCTAGAAGCTGTATATAAGGAACATCTGCAACAACGGACAACAAGGACAGGGGTGGAAGAGTTAGAAATATAGCCCCACTGAAGAAAAAATCAACATCCTACCTATGGTGCTTCATGGCTGGGAGCAATCTCAGAAGTACAGAGCTTTCCCCACAGCAGCAGGGGATCTGAGCTCCACATTAGGCACCTAGCCCTTAGACCTAGCACAAAAGAAACAAGATCCCTTAATACCTGGCTTTGCTGGTTTTGAAAACCAATGTGGAATACACCTAGGAAAACTGTAGAACTTCAGGGAAAGAAAAGCCTACTCTTAAAGGGCCCATGCAAAGACTCACTCTACCCAGAAATCAGCAGAAAAACACCAGATAGAAAAAGTACATAGTCCATTGGTAAAAGTGAATTATTTACTAAACTTAGAGCACATCCTGGAGAGACAGGAGGTGGCTAGGCCTATGCTCCCCAGAGACTCAGGCAGTGGTGGCAGCCATGATTGTGACCTAGTTCGCTTGTGCTGACACAGATGCTGGCAGGCGCCATTGGAATCCTTCCTCTAGCCTGTTAGTGCAGGGGTCCTCCCTGCCCACTAGAGCACCCAAGGCAATCAGATGCAGCCCACTCCAGGGACCAGCCCTGCCCACCAGCAAGCCTACAGCTGACCCTTGGGCCCACAGCAGTGGGCTGTGTGGACCCGTGGCAGCAGAGCATGTGGGCCCACAGCAGACTTGTGCCACTGGCCATTGCAAACAAACAGGGGATCTGCCCCACCTTCCAATGCCTGAAACAATTGTATGCAGTACACCTGGGGCTGGCCCCACCCATCTGCACTCCTGAAACAACTAGTACTGCAGGGCAGCATAGCCAGGACTTGCCAGAGGCCTGTCCTACCCAAAAGAGAGCTGACAACAGCAGCACAACAGAGGGAGCTGCACCAGAGGCCTACAGCGTTTGTGAGCACCCCAGCTTAGCAACCAGCCACACTGGGGGACAGACTCACTTACTAGCAAAAGAACAGTAATTATGTGCTATGAGAACTCACACCCAGCCATGCCAGAGGCTTTCCCTGCCAATAATGTGACTGTAGCAGATGCACAGAGCCAAATCACACAACTAGCTGGCTCAGGGGCCAAACTAGCCTACCCATGAGCCCAAGGCAAGAACAAGCCCACTACAAAAGAAGGGCACATGCAGCCCACATAGGGGACATTCCTGAAACATTTGGAACTGGTGACAAGAGGGAAGCATATTGCTGGGCTCCATAAGGCATCTCTTACATAAGGCCACTTCTCCAAGATCGGGAGACATAGCTGATCTACCTAATATGTAGATATAAGCACAGAGAAGTAGGCAGAATGAGGAGATAAAGAAATGTGTTCCAAATAAGGGAACAGGACAAATCTTCAGAAAAAGAACTAAATGAAACAGAGATAAACAATCTACCCAATAAAGAGTATAAATGAAGGATCATAAGGGTGCTCACCGATCTTGGGAGAAGAATAGATGAACATAGTGAGAACTTCAACAAAGAATTGGAAACTATAAAAAAGAACCAATCAGAGCTAAAGAATACAATAATGGAAATGAAAAATTCATTAGAGGGAATCAACAGCAGAGTAGATGACAAAGAAGAATGGATCACTGAGCTGGACAAAAGAGTAGAAGAAATGACCCAAGCTGAACAGAAAAAAGAAAAGAATTAAAAATTATGAGGACAGTCTAAGGGACTTCTGGGACAATATCAAATGTACTAACATCCATATTATAGATGTCCCAGAAGGAGAAGAGAGAGCCAAAGGTGCAGACAACCTATTTGAAGAAATAATAGCTGAAAACTTCCCTAGCCTGAGGAAGGAAACAGACATCCAGATACAGGAAGCACAGAGAGCACCAGACAAGGTGAACCCAAATAAGCCCACACCAAGATGCATTATAATTAAAATGTCAAGAACCAAAGATAAAGAAAGAATTCTAAAGGCTGAAAGAGAAAGGCAACAAGTTACATACAAAGGAAACCCCATAAGCCTATCAGCTGACTTCTCAGCAGAAACTTTACAGGCTAGAAGGGAGTGGCATGATATATTCAAATTACTGAAAGGAAAAAACCTACAACCAAGAATACTCTACCCAGAAAGGTTATCATTCAGAATGGAAGGAGAGATAATGAGTTTTCCACACAAGTGAAAACTAAAGGAGTTCATCACCACTAAATGGGCCTTATGAGAAATGTTAAAGGAACTTATTAAAGTGGAAAAGAAAAGACCACAAATAGAAATAAGAAAATTATCAAAGAGGAAAAGTTACTAGTAAAGGCAAATATGCAGTGAAGGTAGTGGATCAACCACCTATAAAGCTAGTATGAAGGTCAAAAGACAAAAGTACTAAAATTATCTCTATCTATGATAAGAGGTTAAGGGATACACAAAAATCAAACAGGTAAAAAATATGATATCAAAAACATAATACATGGGAGGGAGAGTAAAAGTGTAGGGCTTTTAATAACAGGTCAAATTTAATAGACCACCAACATAAGATAGATGGCTGTTTACATAGGTTATTATATATAAACCTCATGGTAATCACAAACCAAAAACCTATGATAAATGCACAAAAAAAATAAAGAAAAGGAACCCAAACATAACACTAAGGAAAGCCATGAAACCATAAGGGAAGAGGGCAAGAGAATAAGAAAGGAACAGAGAAGAGCTAAAACTCCCAGAAAAATGGTAACAAAATGGCAATAAGTACATACTTATCAATATTTATTCTAAATGTAAATAGATTAAATGCTCCAATTAAAAGACACGGGTTGGTTGAATGGATAAAAAGCAAAACCCATATATATGCTGCATACAAGAGACACACTTCAGACCTAAAGATACTCACAAGCTGAAACTGAAGGGATGGGAAAAGATACCCCATGCAAATGGAAAGAAAAAGAAAGCTGGGGTAGCAATACTTATATCAGAAAAAATAGACTTTAATACACAAACTGTAACTAGAGACACAGAAGGGCATTGCATAATGATAAAGAGAACAATCCAACAGGAGGATATAACACTTGTAAATATATGCCCAACATAGGGGCACCCAAATATATAAAGCAAGTATTAACAGACATAGAAGGAGAAATTGACAGTAATACAATAATAGTAGGGGACTTTAACACTCCACTTACAATCAACAGGTGGATCATTCAGACAGAAGATCAATAAGGAAACATTGAACTCAAATAATACATTATATCAGTTGGACTTAGCTGCATACAGAACATTCCATCCAAAAACTTCAGAATACATATACTTTATGAATGCACATGGAACATTCCCGTGGAGGAATCACATATTTGGCTACAAAACAAGTCTCAATAAATTTAAGATTGAAATAATACCAAGCATCTTTTCTGACCCCAATGGTATGAAACTAGAAATCAACTACAAGAAGAAAACTGGAGAAGCCACAAATATGTGGAGATTAAACAAAATGCTACTGAACAACTATTGGGTCAATGAAGAAATCAAAGGAGAAATCAAAAAATACCTACAGACAAATGAAAATAAATGTGACACACGAAAATTTATGGCATACAGCAAAAGCAGTACTAAAAGGGAAGTATATAGCAATACAGACCTACCTGAATAAACAAGAAAAATTTCAAATAAACAATCTGACAATACACCTAAAGGAGCTAGAAAAAGAAGGACAAACAGAGCCCAAAATCAGTAGAAGGAAGGAAATAATAAAAATCCAAGTGGAAATGAATGAAATAGAGAGTAACAAGTAAATAGAAAAGATCAATGAAACTAAGAATTTCTTCTTTAAAAAGATAAACAAAATTGACAAACTTTTAGCTCGACTCACCAAGAATAACAGAGAAGGCTCAAATAAATAAAATCAGAAAGAGGAGAAATTACAAGAGACACCACAGAAATACAAAAGATTATGAGAATACTACAAAAGCTATCCACCCACAATTTGGATAATCTAGAAGAAGTGGACAAATTCTTAGAATCATACAACCTTCCAAAACTGAATCAAGAAGAAATAGAGAATCTGAATAGACCAATCACTAGTAAGGAGGTCAAAACAGTGATCAAAAACTTCTCCCCCAAAAAATTCCAGGAGCAGAATTGTTCCCTGGTAAATTCTACCAAACATTTAATGAATATTTAATACCTATCCATCTCAAGCTCTTCCAAAAAAATTAGGAGAAGGGGGCACTTCCTAACACATTCTGTGAGTCCAACATTACCTTGATGCCAAAACCAGACAAAACAACACAAAAAATTACAGGCCAATATCACTGATGAACTTAAACATAAAAATCCTCAACAACATATTAGTAAATCAAATACAACAATACATTAAAAAGATCCTACACCAGGACCAAGTGGAATTTATTCCAGGGATGCAAGGATGGTTCAACATCTGCAAATCATCAATGTGATACACCACATTAACAAAATGAAGCATAAAAATCACATGATCATCTCAACAGATGCAGAAAAAGCATTTGACAAGATACAGCATCCATTTATGATAAAAACTCTGAATAAAATGGGTGTAGAATGAAAGTACTACAACATAATAAAGGTCAAATTTGACAAAGCTACAGCTTAAATCACACTCAATGGTGAAAAACTGAAAGCTATTCCTCTAAGAACAGGAGAAAGACAAGGATGCCCACTCTCACCACTCTTATTTAACATGCTATTGGAAGTCCTAGCCAGAGCAATTGGGCAAGAAAAAGAAATAAAAGGGATCCCAATTAGAATGAATGAACTAAAACTGTCACTAATTGTGGATGACATGATTCTATATATAGAAAACCCTAAGGAATCCACCAAAAACTATTAGAAATAATTAACAAATACAGTAAAGTTGCAGGGTACAAAAATCATTTGTACTTCTGTACCCAAACAACAAACTAGCAGAGAGAGAAATTAACAATACAATCTCATTTACAATCATGGCAAAGAGAATAAAATATCTAGGAATAAATTAAACCAAAGAGGTGAAAGACCTGTGAACTGAAAACTATAAAACATTGTTGAAAGAACTCAAAGAAGACAAAAAGAAATGGAAAGATATTCCATGCTCATGGATTGGAAGAATTAACATGGTTAAAATGTCCATACTTCCTAAAGCAATCTACAGATTGAACGCAATCTCTATCAAAGTCACAATGACATTTTCTATAGAAATAGAATAAAGAATCATAAAATTTATATAGAGCGACAAAAGGCCCCAAATCACCAAAGGAATCCTGAGAGAAAAGAAGCTGAAAGTATCACACCTCCTGATTTCAAAATTTGCTACAAAGCTATTGTAATAAAAACAGCTTGGTACTGGCACAAAAACAGACACACAGATCAATGGAAAATTATTGAGATCCCAGAAATAAACCCACACATCTATGGACAGCTAATTTTCGACAAAGGAGCCAAGAACATGCGATGTTGAAAGGAATGTCTCTTCAATATATGGTATTGGGAAAACTGGACAGCCATGTGCAAAAAAATGAAGGTAGACCACTATCTTACCCTATAAACAAAAATTAACTCAAAGTGGATTAAAGCCTTGAATGCAAGACCTGAAACCATAAAACTCCTAGAAAAAACATAGGCAGTACACTCTTCTGCATCAGTCTTAGCCTTACCTTTTTGAATATCATGTCTCCCCAGGCAAGGGAAAGAAAAGAAAAAATAAACAAATGGGACTACATCAGACTAAATACCTTCTGCATGGCAAAGGAATCCATCAACAAAGTGAAAAGACAACCTAACAATTAAGAGAAGATATTTGCAAATCATAAACACGATAAGTGGTTAATATCCAAAATATATAAAGAACTCATACAACTGAATAACAAAAATACAAACAACCCAGTTTAAAAAATGGACAAAGGATCTGAACAGGCATTTTTCTAAAGAAGATATACAGATGGCTAACAGGCACATGAAAAGATTTTCAATGTTGCTAATTACTAAGGAAATAAAAATGAAAACTACAATGAGATATCACCTCATACCCATCAGAATGACTATTGCTAAAAAGACAAAAAATAACAATATTGGAGAGGATGTGGAGAAAGGGGAACCCTCGTACACTGCTGGTGGGAATGTAAACTGGTTCAGACACTATGGGAAACAGTACAGACAGTCCTCAAAAAATTAAGAATAAAGCTATCATATAATCCAGCTATTCCACTTCTGGGTATTTACCCAAAAAAACACAAGAAGACTAATTTGAAAAGATGTTTGCACCCCTATGTTCATTGCAGCATTATTCACATTGGCAAAGACTTGGAAACAACCCAAGTGTCCATCAATGGATGAATTGATAAAGAAGATGTGGTATATATACACAATGGAATACTACTCAGCCATAACATGATGAAATCTTGTCATTTGTGACAACGTGGATGGACTTGAGGGTATTAGACTAAGAGAAATGTCAGACGGAGAAAGCCAAATATTGTATGATATCATTCATATGTTGAAGATAAAAACAACAGCAACAGAGAAACATATAGATATAGAGATTAGATTGATGGTTACAAGAGTGGAAGGGGGAGGGGGAAGGGCAAAAGGAGTAAAAGGGCACTTGTGCACAGTGATGGATGGTAATTAGTCTTTGGTGGTGAACATGATGTAGTTTACACAGAAATCAAAATATAATAATGTACACTTGAAATTTAGATTATGTTATAAACCAATGTTACCTCAATAAAAAAAATAAACTGAAAAAATACAAGTGAGAAGAAGTATTGGGAAGGATGTGGAAAAAGAGAATACTTGTATACTGTTGGTGTGAGTGTAAACTGGTTCAGCTACTATGGAGAACAGTGTGGAGGTTCCTTTAAAAAATTAAAATAAAATTGTCTTGCACTCTAGCCATCCCACTTCTGGGTATATATCCAAAGGAAAGAAAACAAGTTGTCAAAGATATGTATCACTCCTGTCTTTATTGTAGTATTATTCTGTAATTCTACAATAGCCAAATAATGGAAACAACCTAAGTGTTCATTAATGGATGAATGTATAACAAAGATGTTATATATACATTTTTTAATGGAATACTATTCAGTCACGAGAAAGAAAGGAAATCCTGCCATTTGCAACAAAATGGGTGGATCTTGAGGACATTATGCTAAGTGAGATAAGTCATACAAAGACTAATACCGTAGGATATCCTTTATATGTGGAATCTAAAAGAAAAAAAACAGAGTGGAATGGTGATTACCAGGAGCTGGCTGGTGAGAGAATGAGAGATGTTAAGGATACATACTTGCAACTAGTATATAAATAGGTCTTGGAGATCTAATGCACAGTACAGTGATTATAGACAATGAAACTGTATTGTAAACATTAAACTTGCTAAGAGAGTAGATCTTAATTGTTCCCATCACTAGAAGAAATAATAATTATGTGACGAGATAGAGGTGCTAATTATCACTACAATGGCAATCATATTGCATTATAAACATATCAAATTTATATGTTCTACACCTTAAACTTACACAGTGTTGTAAGTTTATCTCAATTATATCTCAAAAAAAAAGGACCAAACTGGAAAAAAGCCACAATTATAATTGTAAAAGTTCACTAAGTTTCATAGAGTGGCTAAGACTCCCATATACCTAAAGATAAGGAAAAGAACAGTGGGAGTTATTGATGCTGGAAATATATGTTTGTCTTAGATTACAATGGCCTTTCAATGAAGACTTAAGGAGGTTGGAGTCTATTCTACAGAAAGAAAGGAAATTATTGATGATTTTCAGCAGAGTGGCAATACGATCAGAAAACATCAGGATCATGTTTTAAAGGGTCCAGGGGCATTGTGAAGGATTGACAGGGCTGGAGTGTTTGGAGGCTGGGAGACAAATCTATTACAAGACTCCACATAAAATCATATGGACCTCTCTGACTCTTGTCTTCAGGTAAATAATGATAACTAAAAGGGTTTCACTTTTAAGCTTTCAGATTATTTACCCTTAATATTATTACCCCTACATGGGGTCAAGGGCAAGCCTCTCAGCTCCAGTCTTCTTGTCATGGTAGCATGTGCCTGCTTCTGGTGGTCCTGATTCTTGGAATATCATCTCTCTACTAGGAACAGCTGTCCTCCATGGGTGACTGTTGTGAAACCAACACTATGGCCTCTTTTCTATTTAATTCTGAGTGTGGGCGCAATGTAAGCTTTCATGAAATTTTACTGAAGGTTTGAGAGTGTTAGAAGGAAAATACTATACTGAATAAGTACAACTGTTCAGGCACAGACCCATCCTAGAGTATCTTACCAGATTGACTCTCTGTTCTGCTTTCTTCCTGTTTCCACTTGGTTTAAGACAGCTCACTCTTCAGCCACTGGATGTGTTCACAGCATCTCCATACCTCTAGTTTAGAGCCAAATTTTTCACTAATCCAAGACACTAGAAGGAGAATTTTCTCCTCACTTCAGTATAAGGGTTGCCTCTTGGGTCATTATTTCCTATTTATACATTAACCTCTTACCATTTACCCAGGAAGATTGACAAATGACAACTTTATGCCATCCTCACCTACAGTAGTGTGGTCTAGCTTTATGGTAAAAAAGACAGTCACACAATAGTTAATATGTTTTCTACATCACATGTAGGCCATCAACAGTCTGATCAAAGTGGGGCTGTGGCAAGTCCAAGAAAATTTATAGACATTAAAGGATCTAAACTCTGGTGGTTCAATCTCACTCATGGTTCCTTTGTCGTGTGTGTTTGTGTGTGTGTGTGTGTGTGTGTGTGTGTGGAGAGAGAGAGAGAGAGAAAGAGAACATGTATATGCACCTGTACATCAAATGAATCTATGTACGTATACATATACAAATTTGTGAAAATGGAACTATACTATCTATCTTCTGTAACTTGCTTTCTCCACTCAATACAATTTAGACTTTGTTGGTAATTTTATGCAGGGTTACCTCCTTATTTAGCATTCCATTGTATGGCTAAAGCATAATTTCTTTAACAAATCCTTCTTGATACACATTTAGACAGTTTACAAAATTTGGTTATTATGAACAATGCCACAAAGAATGTTGTTGTACACATAACTTTGTGCAATTACATAAGAATTTCAATAGGGAGATTATTAATTCAAATCCCTAGTTATTATCTTTCCAAGTAAAATATTGTGGATAGAGCTTTTTCAGTTGTAAACTCAGCTTGAGATTATGGGAGATACACTAGAGCTCAACATCCTCCTTCAATGTGGTCCCAGTTTCACAGTAGTGTGAAAGATCCTTTTAATCTTTCAAAGGATTTGATAGCTCCTTTATAATCTCTGTTAAGGAGATATGTGATTCTCTGATTTTACTATAGATGGCTGGAGTATTTAGATTTTCTTGTTCATTTCAAAGAGAAAAATTATGGAAATGTATAACAGCTCCACTCAGCTCACTTAAAGTAGTATTTTAAATGAACAAAATACTACAATCTGGTACTTTTTATTCCTATAATCATTGGCTACCAACCCTATTTAACTAAATCTATACTTACACATTTATTTTGGTCCATTTACTTGAGTTCAAAATCTATTTTGAATTCATCCTACTGAAACTGCTCTGGGCCATGGCTATACCCAGCACTAAATAGCTAAGTAGCTGCCTTCCTCAAAAGAAATGGCAAAGTCTTCCCTTCCCTTTAGAGCATGAATTTCAGTGGCTGGCAAAATTTAACTCTTATAGCAACAGAATGCTTATTTCTCCCATGATGTTTTTTTCTTTACTATTATCAAAGTTTGTCGTAGTTGCCAGAGCAACTCACAATTTTTCTATTTCTCTACCTAACTCAGGTTGCCCTCTTCTTTGATCAATAGGACATTAACTTTTAGAATTCTTTCTGTCTCAGCCTTGTGTTTTCACATCAGTTTTTTAATTTTCTGAGAGAAATTGCAATGGGATGAAAACTTTTATATTTCCTCTCCTTATATATGTGCATTTTTATAAAAGTTAGAGTGTTTTCAATAACATTTTAATTCATGCAAAAATATGTTTCTAACAATGTGAAGGGTATAAAGATTAACAACACAAATATACTTGTACCCATCACCCAGAATAATAATCTTCATCAGATGTAGGACAAGAAAAAAAATGTATCCAAAGTACCAACACACAGCCTTGGGCAGAGAGAGACCTCAACAAAAGGTGATTTCCCACATTTAGATGGTGGGATCAATGTATTTTGGTTGATTTTTGTGCCCCAACTAGGAACCTCCTATGCCTTACTAGATGCTCAATGTATATAGAACCCAGACTGTTGCTGAAGTGTGGCTGTTTCTTTAGCCTTATCCATCCTTTCTAAAACTCGAGTATTATCTCTGATGTGATCTCATGAATCTTCATTCTATTTCTGGGTGGCTGGGAGAAGAGAGAATAATCCTTTCTTCTATTAGTAGAAAGAGAGGAGGTGACTACCTACAGTCATATAATCAGTGACCTGTTTCACACTGGGACTGACACTATGTCTTACAAATATATTATTCTCTTTGCCCTTCTGAAATGTTTTGTTCAAGGGCTCAAATGGCATTTTAGAAAGTCAGTTTGCATGATTTTTCCAAAGTGAAACTAGTCCTACAGGGTAAATAAAGGTAAATAGGCATCACTCCAAAGTCCTCTACAGTTTAATAAGGCCTATTCAGATAAAATCTTCCCCAACTTATCATTTGGTTCTCTACTCTCCACTGAATTTCCTTTCCAAGCATTGTATGGTGGTCTTATCAAAATTCCATCAATTCTATGATTTCCACCTTATATATACTATCCACCAAGATGCTTTATCCTCTAAGGTAACCTCACATTCTTGAGTCAAACCATTAAACACTTAGGGTGTGACACAATATTCATTCTATCAGAGTACAATACACTTCTGTGTAATTAGTCTCACCTCCCTTTTACTCTCCCTATAGAGGACAATCAAGTGAGAAATTCACCAAAATCTATAGGTATTGCAGGTGAAATCAGATGGAGAGTTCTTGACTTGACTTTCTAGCCTTAAGAGGCTTTTAAAAGCCCAATCTGAGATTCCTATGTAAAGTTCCAGCAAAGCAAACTCAAAAAGGGCCTATGTGGTCAATCACTATTCTTGCTGCACTTATGTAAATAATCAGGCAAAGTTTAATGACACTAGACTTATTTTGCAAATAAATTAGTCTTACTTTGATTATCATTGATAGAAATGGGGGTAATTGCAGAGAGAAACTTTTTTTGTCTCAATGAGATATCTCCTTACACTGGTCAGAATGGCTATAATTACCAAGACCAAAAAAAAAAAAAAAAGATGAAAGCAAGCGTTGGAGAGGATGTGGAGAAAAGGGAACTCTCGTGCACTGCTGATGGAAATGCAAACTGGTGCAGCCACTATGGAAAACAGTATGGCAATTTCTCAAAATATTAAAAATAGAAATACCCTATGATCCAGCTATCCACTACTGGGTATTTATCCAAAGAACCTGAAATCAATGATCCAAAGAGATTTATGCTCCCCTATGTTCATTGCAGCATTATTCACAATAGCCAAGACATAGAAGCAACCCAACTACCCTTCTACAGATGAATAGATAAAGAAGATGTGGGGTTTTGTGTGTATATATATATATGTATATACATATATACATATATATATACACATACATACATACATACAATGGAATACTACTCAGCCATTTAAAAAAGACAAAGTTGTTCCATTTGCAGCAACATGGTGTGATGTCATGCAAAATAAGCCAAAGACAAATACTGCATGATTTCACTCATATGTGGAAGATAAACAAATACATGGATAAAGAGAAGAGATTAGTGGTTACCAGAGGGGAAGGGGGCTGGGGTGGGCAAAAGGGGTAAAGGGGCACATATGTACAGTGACGGACACAAATTAGACTAGTGGTGGTGAGCACGATGAAGTCTGTTCAGAAATTGATAAATTGTAATGTACACTCGGAATTACACAATGTTATAAACCACTATGATCTCAATAAAATAGTTGAAGAAAAAGAAAAAAAAGAGAACAGATTAGTGGTTATCAGAGGGGAAGGAGTGGAGGTGGGGCAAAAGGGGTAAAGAAGAACATATGTATGGTGATGGGTAAAAATTAGACTATTGGTGGTGAGCACCTATGACCTCAATAAAATAATTGAAGGAAGAGATGAAATACAGAGAAAAAATATCCTTTATAAATGATTTTTATATTGCATAATTTTATTAAGCTGCTTACTTTCCTCTTGTAAATTTAGCAGAACGTCACTGTGTAAGAAAAAAAACTAGAAGAATTAAACTTTAAGAGCTATGATAATGCCTACCCAGGATTATTTTAAGAATTAAAGATGAATGTGAAATGTCTAGAGCATAAAGGTTAAAGATTATCATGAATCTAGAGATAAAGTCAGTTCTTCCACTGGAGAGGAATTTGCATTGTAAGTGAGAGAGTAAATCACCTTTGTGGGATCCCTAAGGACCACTCCAACATGGTTGTGGAAATTAAACTGAGAGGCATATGAAAATAAAGGATTTATTATACTCACAGGTCTTATAAGAGGGAGGGATGGCACATCATGCAGGATATGGGAGGAGTGGCAAGGGAGTGAACTCAACCAAGCAGGTGGGGAGCCAAGAGAGAGTAAAGACTGGTGAGCAACTGCTTTTATTTGGGGGTCAGGGTGGAGTATGCAAGCAAAAGGCATGAAGGGATTTCATTGGTGCACTTGAATGTCCCTAGGTCACAGTTAGGGCAGGGCAAGAGGGGGGAATTTGTGGCAAAGACCAGCCTTGTTGTGGCTGGATGTCTAGAAGAGGTGCTCACAGCCTGATGTTGAAGGATCAGGATAATACGAAGTTTCAAAAAATTTACAATGTGGAGTTGCACATTGGAAAAATAAATAATTTCACAGTTGGAGAGAAACTCAGAATAGGTCTATGCCCACCTACTTAGAGTTTGCATCCAGTTTTTCTTGGCAATGTGACTGGGAGGTGAAAGAGGATGGGCAGTATTAAAGAAGAAACTATTCAAGACACTTGTCAGAGACAGTAAGGCAGACTATTCAGGACCATCAAGACAGTGGGGTCTTGCAGTGGAGGAGAGAGATTGGGCTGAACCCTGAATGCAAGGAAAAATGGGAATTTTTGGCCAAGGAGCAGGGTGGTGGTGGTGGGGTCAGTGGATGGAAAATTACTAAGAGGAAACATCAGGGGTAAGGGAGGGGATTCTGGCTAAACTGACCTAACAGGATTCTTGTTGAAGGCAGGTCACAGTGATCAGACATCATCTGGGGGATGGTGCAGGATGAGGAACTCAATTAAATAGTGAGGGTGGTCAGATATCAAGGATCGGGGATTCTGGCTAAACTTACTTAGCAGGATTCTTGCTGACATTGACAATGCAGAGACAAATATGGAAGCCCAAAAGTCAGGGCCTAGTTGAGAAGAGAGTTCAAAAGAGCCTGAGCAGTTTGGTCAAGAAGAAAATCTTTGTCAGTCCCTCCCCTTTTTGAAGGAAAGAAGAGACATTCTTCTTTCCCCTGAACAATATACATCCATTTCTTATACAGTTGCCTTTTGTTTATTAAGGACCGGCTGAATTATTAGTTGCGACTTGGTAATAGAGGGTATTTACTGGATGGTTCAAGCAGTCAGGCATTTAATGAGGGGAACGTCTGTGAAAATAAAGGAAAAACAAAGATTAATGTTTGGAAACCTAGTTGCTGACTCCAGAGGACAGCCAGCAGACAAGATTTCTATACTTGAGCTGGAAGCATCTTTAGATGATGGAGTTCAGGATGGCAATGGCAATTTGATAAATGTTCTGATTTGCAGTTTGATGTCTTTGGTGATGGCATAGACATCAGTGTCACAGTCATGGTTATATCTAGGAGTAGAGTATGGAAATATCCAGCTTCCCCTCACATGGGCTTCTCTAGATAGTCCAATAAGGATCTGGGCAGGCAGGTTTTAGTTATCAGTGGCACTAAGTCAAGATGGTGGGAGAAAAGTTGTGTTACTTTGGAGAGTTGTAGCCAGATATTGGAGGAAACTTGAAGAATTGAGAACCCACAAGTGTGTGCTATAGATTTACAGTGAAACAAAATTTCTCTCTACAGTCTCCCCTCCCCACTTTTGGTTTGGCCTGATTATTTTTGTTTTAAAGTCTATCTTGCCCAATATGAGTACTGCTACCCCAGCTTCCTTTTCATTTCCATTTGCATGGAATATTGTTTTTCATCACTTCACTTTCAGTTTGTGAGTGTCTTTAGGTCTGAAGCCTGTCTCTTGTATGCAGCATACATATAGGTATTTTTTATCCATTCAGCCATGATGTCTTTTGGTTGGAGCATTTAGTCCATTTACATTCAAAGTAATTATTCATAAGTATGTATTTATTGCCATTTTATTACTTTTTTCTGAATTATTTTGTAGTTTTTCTCTTTTCCTTTCTACTTCTCTTGCTCTCTTCCCTTGTGATTTGATGACTTTCTTTACCATTGTTTGGATTCCTTTCTCTTCATTTTTTTGTGTATTTATTATAGACTTTGGTTTATGGCTACCATGAGTTTATATAATAACCTATCTATATTGCAATATATATTAAGTTGATGGGTAAGTTTGACCTTATACTAAAAGCCCTACAATTTTTTGCCTCCTGACATTTTATATTTTTCACATTATATTTTACCTCTTTTAATTTTGTGTACTCCTCAAACTCTATTATAGATATAGATGATTTTAGTACTTTTGTCTTTTGACCTTCATATGAGCTTTATAGGCTGTTGATCCACTACCTTTACTATATATTTGCCTTTACCAGGGCTATTTTTTCTTTGATAATTTTCTTATTTACATTGTGGCATTTCCTTTCCCACCTAAAGTAGTCCCTTTAACATTTCTTGTAAGGCCAACTTAGTGGTGATGAACTCCTTTAGTTTTTTCTTGTCTGGGAAACTATTTATCTCTCCTTCCATTGTGAATGATAAACTTTCCAGGCAGAGTATTCTTGGTTGTAGGCTTTTTCCTTTCAGCACTTTGAATATACCATGTCACTCCCTTCTAACCTGTAAAATTTCTGTTGAAAAGTCAGCTGATAACCTTTGAAAACTATGACACTTCAGGGAAAGAAAAACCTGCTCTTAAAGGGCCCATGCACAGACTCAGTCAATCCGGAAACCAGCACAAAACACCAGACAGAAAATTGCATAGTCCACTGCAACATATGGGGTTTCCCTGCTATGTAACTTGTTTTTGTCTTGCAGCTTTTAAGATTCTCTCTTTATCTTTAATTCTTGACATTTTACTTATAATGTGTCTTGGTGTAGGCCTCTTTGGGTTCATCTTGTTTCGTACTCTCTGTGCTTCCTGTACCTGGGTGTCTGTTTCCTTCTCCAGGGTAGGAAAGTTTTCAGTTATTATTTTTTCAAATAAGTTCTCTTACCCTTTGTCTCTCCCTTCTCCTCCTTCTGGAACAACTATAATACAAATGTTAGTACACTTGGTGTTGTCCTAGAGGTCCCTTAAACTGTCTTTATTCTTTAAAAATTTTTTTTCTGTTCACTCTGGGTGATTTCCTCTACTCTGTCATCCAGATCACTGATCTGTTCTTCTGTGTCATCTACTCTGCTCTTATTTCCTATAGTGAATTTTTTGTTTCCATTATTGTATTATTCAGCTCTGTTTGGTTTTTTTTTTTTTTCCCTAATTCTTCATTGAAGTTCACACTGTGTTCATCTCTTCTTCTCCTGAGTTCAGTGAGCATCCTTATGACAGTTGCTTATACTCTTTTCAGGTAGATTGTTTATCTTTGTTTTGTTTAGTTCTTTTTCTGAGGATTTGTCATGTTCTTTCATTTGGAACATTTGCCTTTGTCTCCTCATTTTCCTTACTTCTTTGTCCTTATTTCAATGTATTAGGTAGATCTGCCACATATCCCAGTCTTGGAAATGTGGCCTTAGGTAGGGATGTCTTATGGGGCCCAGCTGTGTTCTCCCTTATTGTCATCCATGCCAAATGCTCCAGGGGTGTCCCCTATGTGGGCTGCATGTGTCCTTCTATTGTGTTGGGGCTGATGTTGCTGTTGGTATGCAGGTAGGCTGGGCTGGCCCCAAGGCTACCTCATTGTGAGGCCCAGCCATGTGCATCTGCTATAGGCATGTTATTGGGCAAGGCATGCCCCCTGCACAGCTGGCTTTGAGGCCTCATAACACACAACTACTGCAAGTTTGCTGATGAGTGGGTCAGGCCCCTGGTGTGGCTGGTGTGTGCCTGGTGGTGTGCAGCTGTTGCTAGTTTGTTGGTGGGTGGGGCAGGCCTCCAGCACAGGCTGGCTGTGTGTCCTAGCAGTGCACAGCTGCCTTGGGCAAGCTCATGTGTAGGGCAGGCCCCCATTGTGCCTGGGTATGTGGCCTGGCATTATAGCTCTTGCTAGCTTGTTCTTCGGTGGGGCAGGCCTCCTGAGTGGGCTGGCTATGCAGCCTAGTCTGCACAACTGCCTTGGGTGTGTTCCTGGACTGGTCAGGCCCCTGGCATAGGCTGGCTGTGTTGCCTGGGGCATACAATTGCCTCAGGTGTCCTGGTGGGCAGTGCAGGCCCCCAAAACAGCAGTGTGCCGCTGTTTCTGAGGCTTTTATGGGTGATGCAGATCCCATCTGGCTGGTTGTGAGGCCCATTGGTGCAAGTCTGCTGTAGGCTCACTGGTGGGTGGGTCAGCCCCTGGGGCAGGCTGCCTGCACTGCTTGGCTGTGCTTCATTGCCTCAGGTGCTTAGTGGGTGGAGCAGGCTGCTGTGCTAACAGGCTAGAGGAAGGATTCAAAATGGTGCCTGCCAGTATCTGTGTCAGCACAGCTGAACTAGATCACAATAATGGCTGCTGCCAGTGTCTCAGCTCCTGGAAGGGGGCCCCAGCCACCTCCTGCCTCTCTGGGATGTGCTCTGAGCTTAGAAAGTGAGTCTATTTTACCAGTGGACTATGCAATTTTCTGTCTGGTGTTTTGTGCTGGTTTCTGGGTTGACTGAGTCTATGCATGGACCCTTTAAGAGCAGGTTTTGCTTTCCCTGAAGTGTTATAGTTTTCATGGGTTTATTCCCCATTGGTTTTCAAAGACAGATTTGGGGGGCCTTATCTCTTTTGTGCTGGATTTAAGGGCTGAGGTGACTAATGTGGAGCTCAAATTCCCTGCTCCTTCAGGGAAAGCTCTGTGCCTTTGAGAGTTCTCCCAACTGTGAAGTGCCACAGCTAGGTTTTTTAAATTGAGGTCATAATAGTCTATAACTTTGTGAAATTTCAGTTGTACATTATTATTTGTCACTCACCATATAGTTGTGCCCCTTTACTCCTAAGGGTGTATTTTTTTCCTCAGCAGGACAGTATCTCTGTCTCTTCAACCCCTCTCTGTTGTCCTTTGTTGTGGAGGTTCTCTTCATCCAGTTTCCAGTTCTCTCAGAGCAAATGGTTCCACAGGTAGTTGTAGGTTTGTTGTGTGCCTGTGAGGAGGCAAAAAATCCTAATGAGGATCCTTAGGATCCTGTTATACTGCCATCTTCCAAACTCCTCCTCTAGGCCTCTTTTCTCGAAAGATACCTACTTGGATGGAAATCTTTCTTTTTGGCTCATTGTCTTTATTGGGATTATTCTCTGACTTTCTGGGCTGGAAGTTCTTCTGACTCCTTGTTTTGATTGGGGTTTATTCCCTGACTCCTGAACTGGAGGAATTTTTCTAGCTCCTTGTTTTTGAGTAGGGTTCACTCCCTCACTCCTGGGCTGGAAAAAAAATGTTTTTTCCTGAATTTTTTGTGAAGACTCTGTTCTCTCTGTTTGATCCTGCTTTTCCAATGGGTGCTCCTCAGTTTATTGAAACCCCCTCTTGAACCCCTGCTGACTATATGTTCTGCCAACTGAGTCCACTTCCTTCTTGTTGGCATTATTTTGCTGAGGGTAATTTGAAGCTTTTTGGCCTTCTGGGAACCTTGCAATCTCCCCCAAGCTGGCTCCTCTAAGATTCCTCCCTTCCCATTGCTTCCACTCCTCCCTCCTTTGTTTACCACCTTCAATCTTTTCTTCGCTACCTTTAATCCTTTGATATGTGCCCCTTCAAATGACTACCCTCTCCATGCCTATGTCTATTTCTTCCCTGTTTCCCTTCTAACTTCAGCCCCTCAGTCTCTATAGTCACTTGAACTTTAAGCCCCTTGCCCCTATTGGGGCCTCTCAAGGGACTCAGCGTCCACCAAAAGCAACTACATGAGTCTGAAAAGGAAAAGAACTAATTGCAAAGAGACTGAATATTTCATCCACTCAGATAAATTTGGAGACATCCAGATAGCCACTAGATATCTCTTTAGCCTATGAGATAGTCTACAGTCTCCATAAGGTTACATATCACTACCAAATAAAATCTTAGAAGTCTTCTCTACAAATATGAGTAAAAAGCATTAGTCCTATTAGTTACATATTGAACAGGTAACCTTAACTCATCCTGTTTCAGCCAGAAATATAATTCAGATAAAAATATAAAGTAGAGTAAGATGAGAGTCATCTATTTTATATGAACCACTGACATTTGTATTACTGTGTTGCCTGATTCACGGTTAAAGATTTACAATGAAAGCTATACAATCTCTGTTTGCATATGTCTGTACGTATGTGTATGTATGTATTTATATTATGTATATGTGATATTTTTCTACCTGCAGATGGTATTACCAAAGTAACTTATAGGAGTCCTTAAAAGAGTCCTATTCAAATTGACTTAGAGATAAATAAGAGTTTCAGTAAATTAAATGTTCCTAAAACTACCAGAAATGTAGGAACATACCCAAATGCTTTTCAAGTTAACATGACTTGGGAAAGTCTTCGGTAAATAAGACTATTTTAATACTGTGGGTTTAATAAATACAGCTGTGTCTTCTGAATTATCAGAATTAAGTACAAGGTCAGCATACATTTTTATTCTACCTGGGTTTCCTAGCAAAATAAAATTAAAAATAGAAAAATAACTTGACATGGTGGCTAGTTTTGATTGGTGTTATAGTATGTCAGTCTAAAAACAGTTTCCAAAATAGTTTGCTCACTTGCAACCCTAGAGTTATGCTAAGTAATAGATATTCATTAAGTGTCTGGGACATTTACTGAAGCACTAATTACTGAACCTAAGATTAACTTTATATCCTTTGTCATCTTGTTTTTATATGGCATAGAGAAGTTAAATATATTTGGTCCATGAATAAGCAAGAAAAATTGTGTTATACACAGAATATCACCAAGATGACAGTATAGAAGACCCCAGCCTTCATCCCTTCAAAAAGATCAACAATTAGACAGCTATCTATGAACAAAAACAGCTCTGAGAGAACACTGGAGTCCACTTAAGAAAATTTAGCAACACAATGGAACACAAAACATGAGAATAACCACACAAAAATAGAATGAGGAACAGCTTCATTTTGCCTGCATCATCCCATCCCCCAAGCCAACATTGCTCATCACCATGAGGGACTTCCCCAGCTAGAAAGAGTTCCCCTGATGGGAAAAAGGGAGAGTAGAGTGAATGACTTCCTAGCCTTTTAGGGCACTGCAAGAATGAGCTTTGCCACCCAGAGACTGGCAAAGCTGATACATTTAAAGATGGCTAGGAACAAAGAAAAGCAGAGGCTATCAGTATAAGCCTTGCAGTAGGAATGACCATGGTTCCCAGTAACCTGCCCTGCAGAAAACCCCTTCAGCTGCTTTTGCCACTGAAGAAACCAATGACCAGCACAACCCCACAGATACCCTGCAAATTTTACTAGTTTTTGCCCCACTGGTATTCACATTTGCAGATGCCAGCCACCTGAGTCCCTCCTTGCTCCCTTCCCCCAATGCCAGAGCCTGGAACCTGCACCAGTAGCCATCCAAAACCTCTACTGCTGCACAAGTGCACAACACCAGCCTAGACCCCTTCAGCTGACCCCCACCACCATGCGCATGCTTGTGGCTAGCCCATCCAGATGTGCACCTGCATGCTAACAGCTTGACATACATCATTATCCTCCATTGCCATGTGCATACCTGTGGCAAGATCTTGCAGCCATGCAAGTGTATGCCAATAGGCAAGGCCCCTACAACTACTTGTGGGCCCAGAACTATTTCTATCTTCTGTCACTGGCCTGCACCACTGTGCTCACCTGCAGCTAGCATCCCCAGCTGTGCACCTGCATGCCCTTGGCCTGACTCCCAATATTGACCTCTGCTGCTATGTGCCTATGGCAAGGCCTAACAGCCACATTAGTGCATGCCAACAGCCAGGGCCCCAGCAACTGACAGTTGCAAACTGCATTAGGCCCCAGACATTGCTACTTGCCCTGACCCCACTACATGTGTGTCTGCACCAGCCCCAGACATGACACAGGCAAATTTAGCTGGTCACTGCAGCTAAATGTGTGCACCCAACTGGCTCTGACGACCACTGATGTCTGTTCTGGTCCTTAGCTGCTGGACTTGGAGTCACTGCTGAGGATCCCAACAGCCCTTGCAGCTTCTGTGAATGCTTTACCATCCTTGACAAGGAAGAGGCAGCTGTTGATTCTATGGAACCCCACAGCCTAGACTGAAAATGCATCATGCCCCCCTGGACCTGCAGCTGCCACACACTCTGCACTTGGCACTCTGAACCACTAGGCCAGCAGTCACAGTAAGCTACAAGCTCCTGTGTGCCTTCACCTGCAGGTGAAGGTCTTTCCTTGCCAAAGTCAGTCCATAAAATCTGAAAGTGACTGATTCTTCAAATGTGCAGACACCTATGCAAGACTACATGGATCACAAAGAATCAGAGAAATATGACACCACCAAAGGAACACAGTAAATTTCCCAAGGAAATGGAGATACAGGAATTGCCCAAATAGAATTAAAAATAATTGTTCTAAAGATGTTTGAAAAGCTAAAAGAGAACACAGATGAACAATGTAACAAAATCAGGAAAACAAAAGAAGAACAAAATGAGAACTTCAACAAAGATATAGAAAACAAAATGGAAATTATGGAGCTGAACAATACAATGATTTAAATGAAAAATTCAATATAGAGTTTCTGCAGCAGACCAGAAAAGTAGAAGAATCAGTGAATTGAACACAAATCACTTGAAATTATTCAGTCAGAGAAGCAAAATGAAAAAAAAAAGGAATGAAAAAGATCCTAAGGGACTAATGGAAGACAATTAATAGAAATAATCTACACATCAGTGGAGTCCCAGAAGGAGAAGAGTTGGAGACAGGTGTAGAAAGCTTATTTAAATAAAATATGACTTAGAACTTGCCCACACTGAAAAGATTTGGGCATCCAAGTTCATGAAAATAATAGGTCACCCTAAAATGTCAATCCAAAATGATCTCCATCAAGACACATTATTTTAAAACTGTCTAAAGTAAAAGTCAAAGAGAGAATTTTAAAAGTAGCAAAAGAAAACAAAACCTCTTATACAAAGAAACCCCCATAAGCCTATCATCAGATTTCTCAGCAGAGAGCTTGGAGTGAAGAAGTGAGTAGGATAATACATTCAAAGTGCTAAAAACCCTGCCAACCAAGAATATTCTATCCAGCAAAATTGTCCTTCAGAAATGGAGAGATAAAGAATTACCCATACAGACAAGAGCTGAGGTAGTTCATCACCACTAGACCTGCAGTATAAGAAATGCTGAAAGGTGTTCCTCAAGCTGAAATGAAATGATGATAATTAGAAATATGAAAATATACAACAAACTGGTATAACAAACTGGTATATAGTTAGACTCAGAATACTCTAATACTTTAATATGGTGGAATATTAACCACTTAACTCTTGTATAAAGGTTAAAGGACAACAGTAGTACCATAGTTATAATACAACAATTTGTTAAGAGATACACAATATAAAAAGATGAAAAGTGTGGAATCAAAAACATAAAATGTGGAGGGGGGAGTGATATCAGCATCATGGTGGAGTGAGATTCCCTCTTTGCAACTCTGTCCCCTAAGACACAACAAAAACATCATTCACATACCAACAGAGGTCAAACACTACAAAGGACTTCTCAGAGAACCTTGCCACAGTACATCTGATGGTGGAGGCACAGGAAGCCCCAAAGGACTTGAGGAGACATCAGGAGATGTACTCCACCTCAGCATCCAATCAGCAAAGAAAAAATGGCTCACAGATGGGGGGAGGGGCAGCCCTCTGTGGGGAAAGCTATTGCCTTCCAGGTGCTCTCACAGACTGAGTGATCCCCATTGGGAAGGGACAATGAACTGTTTTGGTGGTGTGGTCAATGCCCCAAGAGAGCCAGAAAGGAAGCCCCTGGGTCAGGCAGGTGAAAGAGACAACCCCTCCCCCCATACACTCTGCACTTCAGAACAATCCCTCTGGGGACTGCAGTGGGCTCAGAGCACACCCCTCATCACCTCGACCCAGTGGTGGCAGTTGGAAACTGCATGACCAGAAATTTATCAAGATGGAGAACAGCAAAAGTAAATCAGCCAGCTCTATCCAAAAGTATCTTAAGTCTCCAAACCAAGAGGAAAATGAAAACACCCAGAAACCAACCCTGAAGGCACAGAAATCTATAACCTCAATGACAGAGAATTCAAAAGAGCTATCATAAAAAAAACTCAATGAATTACAAGGGAACACAGACAAACAAATCAATGAATTCAGGGATTTCTTCACAAAAGAGATTGAAACCATAAAGAAAAACCAATCAGAAATATTGGAGATGAAAAACACAATGGATGAGAGAAAGGAAAACCTGGAGTCTTTAAAGAGCAGAACTGACAATATGGAGGAAAGAATTAACATTATCGAGGATAGCCATGGAGAAATGCTCCAGATAGAGGAGGGGAGACAACTAAGACTAAAAGAAATGATGAAATTCTTTGAGAAATATCAGACTCAATTAGGAAAAGTGACATAAGGATAATAGGTATTCCAGAAGGAGAAGGAAGGCAAAAAGGAGCAGAGAGTATGAACAAAGAAATAATAGCTGAGAATTCCCAAACCTGGGGAAAGAGATGGAAATAACAGTGAATGAAGTCAATAGATCACCTAAATATATAAACAGGAAAAGACCAACTCCATGGCATATAGTAGGAAACCTGGCAAAAGTTAATAACAAAGAAAAAATATCAAGGGCAACTAAACAAAAAAAAAAAAAACAAAACATACAAACGAAACCCCATCAGGCTCTCAGCTCATTTCTCGACAGAAAATCTACACACCAGGAGACACTGGAATGATATATTCAAAATCCTGAAAGACAAAAACCTTCAGCCAAGAATACTTTATCCAGCAAAAATATCCTTCAAATATGATGGAGAAATAATAACTCTCCCTGATAAACAAAACCTAAAGCAGTTCACTGAAAGACCCCCACTACAAGAAATGCTCAAGAAGGCCCTTAGGCCTGAAAAAAAAAAAGAAAAGAGAAAGGGGATACAAAGTTTTGAGCATGAAGAAAAACAAGGAGACAAAACAGAAAAACTACAATTGGAAAACATCAAAAATGAATTTAAACTCATCACTGTAAACACACACTCATGACACAGGATGGAATAAGCAGTGACAACAAATGAGAAGGGGAAGAGGAAAGGGATCAAATCGACTTAGTCTAAGGAAACAAGAGGAATCAGAAAATGGACTATCTTATCCAGGAGATCTTTTACATAAACCTCACAGTAACCACTAAACAAATAACCAGAAGAGAACCACATATGGCAAATAAAGAGAAAACTAAGAGAATCAACATGCAGAACTACCAAACTGAATTCACAGTCTGAAACACATGGGACAAGAAATTAAGGAAATGCAAAAGAACCAGAAAATGAACAATAAAGTAGCAACATTAAACCTTCATATATCAATAATCACTCTAAATATAAATGAATTGAATTCTCCAATCAAAAGACACAGAGTGGCAGGATGGATTAAAAACCAAGATCCCACAATTTGCTGCCTCCAGGAAACACAAATCAGCTCTAAATACAAACACAGACTCAAAGTAAAAGGATGGAAAATGATACTCCAAGCTAATGGCAAACAAAAGAAAGCAGGAGTTGCCATACTTATATCACACAAAGTAGACTTCAAGATGAAAAAGGTAATGAGAGACAAAGAAGGGCAATATATAATGATAAAAGGGACACTTCACCAAGAAGACATAATTATAAATATCTATGCACCCAACACAGGAGAAGCAAAGTACATAAAAGGACTGCTAAAAAACCTAAAAGGAGATATTAACAATAACACAATAATAGTAGGGGATGTTAACACCCCACTTACATCAATGGATAGATCATCCAGACAAAAAGTCAATAAGGACATAAGGGACTTAAATGAAAAACTAGAGGAGATGGACTTAATAGATATATCCAGAGCACTCTGCCCCAAAACAGCAGATTACACATTCTTCTCAAGCGTGCATGGAACATTCTCAAGGATAGAACATATTTTAGGAAACAAGGAAAACCTCTATAAATTTAAGAAGACTGAAATCATTACAAGCATCTTTTCTGATCGTAATGCTATGAAACTAGAAATCAACTGCAAGGAAAAAAACTAGAAAAACAAAGATGTGGAGACTAAAGAACATGCTACTGAACAACGAATGAGTCATTGATGAAATTAAAGGAGAAATCAAAAGCTTTCTGGAGACAAATGAAAATGAAAATACACCATACTCATATGGGATGCAGCAAAAGTGGTCCTCAGAGGGAAATTCATAGCAATACAAGCCCACCTTAACAAACAAGAAAAATCCCAAATAACCTTAAACTGCACCTAACAGAATTAGGAAAAAGAAGAACTGACAAAGCGCAAATCAGCAGAAGGAGGGAAATACTAAAAATCAGAGCAGAAATAAATGAAATTGAAACCAAAAAAAGTAGAAAGGATTAATAAAACAAAGAGCTGGTTCATTAACAAGATAAAGAAAATTGACAAACTCTTAGCCAGACTCACTACGAAAACAAGGGAGAAGACTCAAAGAAGTAAAATTAGAAATGAAAGAGGAGAAATTACAATGGATACCACAGAAATACAAAGGATTATTAGAGACTACTATGAAAAACTATATGCCAACAAATTGGACAACCTAGAGGAAATGGATAAATTCTTGGATGCATACAACCTCCCAAAACTGAATTAAGAAGAAATAGAGAATCTGAATTGACCAGTCACAAGTAAAGATGTTGAAATAGTAATCAAAAACCTCACAAACAGTAAAAGTCCAGGACCAGATGGCTTCCCTTGAGAATTTTACCAAATATTCAAAGATTTAACACCTATTCTTCTCAAACTATTCTGAAAAATAGAGGTAGATGGAATACTACATAACACATTCTACCAGGCCAGCATCACCCTCATACCAAGCCAAACAAAGACAATACAATGAAGGAAAACTACAGGCCAATATTGCTGATGAACATAGATGCAAAAATCCTCAACAAAATATTGGGAAACCAAATACAGCAATATATCAAAAAGATCATATACCATGATCAAGTGGGATTTATACCAGGGACACAGGGATGGTTCAACATCCTCAAATCAATCAACATGATACACCACATTAACAAAATGAAGAATAAAAACCACATGATCATCTCAATCGACGCAAAGAAGGCATGTGACAAGATCCAACATCCATTTATGATAAAAACTCTCAACAAAATGGGTATAGAAGGAAAGTACCTCAACATAATAAGGGCCCTATATGACAAACCTACAGCTAACATCCTACTCAATGGGGAAAATCTGAAGGCCATTCCTTTGAAGACAGGAACAACACAAGGGTACCCACTCTTGCCCCTCTTATTCAACATAGTACTGGAGGTTTTGGCCAGAGCAATTAGGCAAGAAAAAGGAATAAAAGTACTTGAAATAGGCAACGAAGAAGCGAAGCTCTCACTATTTGCAGACAACGTGATCTTATACATAGAAAACCCCAAAAAGTCCATTGGAAAACTACTAGAAACTATAAACTACAACAGCAGAGTGGCAGGGTATAAAGTCAACTTACAAAAATCAGTTGCATTTCTATATGCTAATGATGAACTAACAGAGAACTCAAAATGGCAATCCCATTTACAATTGCAACAAAAAGAATAAGATATCAGGGAATAAATTTAACCAAGGAGGTAAAAGACCTATACAATGAAAACTATAAGACACTATTGAAAGAAATTGATGAAGACATAAAGAAATGGAAAAATATGCCATGCACATGGATTGGAAGAATAGACATAGTTAAAATGCCCATTCTACCTAAAGCAATCTACAGATTTAATGCAATCCCAATCAGAATCCCAATGTCATTCTTCAGGGAAATAGAACAAAAAAATACTGAAATTCATATGGGGCAACAAAAGACTCCAAAAAGCTAAAGCAATCCTGAAACAAAAGAACAAAGCTGGAGGCATCATAATCCCTGATTTCAAAATATACTATAGAGCTATATTAATCAAAACAGCATGGTACGGGTACAAAAATTGACACACAGATCAATGGAACAGAATTGAAAGACCAGAAATAAAACCACATACCCATGGACAGCTAATCTTTGACAAAGCAGTGAAGAACATACAATGGAGAAAGGAAAGTCTCTTTAATAAATGGTGCTGGGAAAATTGAACAGCCACATGCAAAAGAATGAAAGTAAACCATATTCTATTGCCATACACAAAAATCAACTCAAAATGGATTAAGGACCTGAAAGTATAAAACTCCAGGAAGAAAATATAGGCTGTACACTAACTGACATTGGTCATAAAGAGATTCTTTCAGATTCCATGTCTACTTGGACAAGGGAAACAAAAGAAAAAATAAAGTGGGACTTCATCAGACTACAGAGCTTCTACAAACAAATGAAACCAGGATCAAAATGAGGAGACAACCCACCCGCTGGGAGAAAATATTCACAAATCATATATTCAACAAGGGATTAATCTCCATAATATATAAAGAACTCACACAACTGAGGAATAAAACTAACAAACAACCCGATAAAAAAATGGGCGGAGGATATGAACAATTTTCTAAAGAAGACATATGGATGGCCAACAGACACGTGATAAGATGTTCAACATCACTAATCATCAGGGAAATGCAAATCAAAACTATGTGAAGATATCACCTTACACCCATTAGAATGGCTATAATCACCAAGACAAATAAAACAACAAATGCTGGAGAGGTTGTGGAGGAACAGAAACCCTAATTCACTGCTGGTGGGAATGCAAACTGGTGCAGCCTCTATGGAAAACAGTATGGAGATTCCTCAAAAAATTAAAAATAGAAATACCTTATGATCCAGCAATCCCACTCTTGGACATCTACCCAATGGACATGAGCTCAACCATTCGAAAAGGCTTATGCACCCCTATGTTCATTGCAGTATTATTCATTATAGCCAAGAAGTGGAAGCAACCCAAGTGTCCCTTGACTGATGATTGGATAAAGAAGATGTGGCATATATATACAATGGAACACTACTCAGCCATAGAAAAAAGACAGAATTGTCCCATTTGCAACAACATGGATGGACCTAGAGGGTATTATGTTAAGTGAAATTAGCCAGAGAGAGAAGGACAAATACCACATGATTTCACTCATATGTGGAATATAAATGAGCACACAGACAGAACTGGTTGGTCGATACCAAGAGGAAGGGGGTGGAGGGTGTGCAGAAGGGGTGAAGGGATGCATCCATATGGTGACGGACAAATAATGTACAACTAAGACCCCACAATGTTATAAACTATTAAGACTTCAATAAAAATGAAAATAAATAAAACAAAATGTGGAGGGGATGAAAATAGGGTAAGTTTTTCATTCAATTGAAGTTAAGTTATTATAAGCTTAAATAGTCTGTTATATTCATAAATGTTTAAGTTTAAGCCTCAGCATAAACACAAAACAAAAACCTATAATAGATATAGACAAAATAAAGAAAAGGAAATCAGAGTATACCACTATGGAAAACCATTAATTCTCAAAAGAAGACAGCAAGAGAGGAAGAAAGGCACAAAGGAACTAAAAAACAGCTAAAAACAATTAACCAGGTGGCAATCATAAGTCCTTACTTATCAATAATTATTTTAAATATAAGTGGATTGAATGCTCTAGTCAAAAGTCATAGAGTGGCTGAGTGGATTAGAAAACAAGACCCAAGTATATCTTGCCTACAAGAGATTCATTTCAGTTTCAAGGACACACATGGACTCAACGTGAAGTGATGGAAAAAGATATTCCACACAAACTAAAACCAAATAAAGCAGAGATAGCTATGCTAATATCATACAAAATAGACTTCAAGCCAAAAGCTGTAACAAAGACAGAGACTGTCATTATATAATGATAAGGGGTCAAATCATCAAAAGGATATAATAGTTGTAAATATATATGCACTGAACATCAGAGAAGTTAATATATACTAAGAAAATACTAACAGATCTGAAGGGAGTAATAGACTACAATACAATAATAGTAAGGAACTTCAATACCCCACTTTCAACAACAGACAGATCATCCAGACAGATATTCAATAAGGAAACATTGGACTTGGGCTATTTTTGATGAAATGGACCTAACAGACATATACAGAACATTCAGTCTAATAGCAACAAAAATCACATTCTTCTCAAGTGCACATGGATCATTCTCCAGAATAGATCATATGATAAGTCACAAAACAAGTCTCAGAAAATTTGAAAAGATTGTATCATATCAAGTACATTTTCCAACCACAATGTTATGAAACTGGAGATCAATAAGAGGGGAGAAACTGGAAAATTCACAAACATGGAAATTAAACAATGCACTCCTGAACAACAAATGGGTCAAAGATAAAATCAAAAGGGGAATTTAAAAAAACCTTGTAATAAACATAAATGGAAAAAAATACCAAAACTTGTTGGATGCAGCAAAAGCAGTGCCAGGAGGGAAGTTGGTAGTGATAAATGCCTACATTAAGGAAAAAAGAAAGGTTTTGAATAAGCAACCAAACTTTACACGTGAAGGAACTAGAAAAGGATAAAACTAAACCCAAAGATAGCAGATGGAGGGAAATAACAAAGATCAGAGCATAAATAAATGAAAGAGAATAGAAGTACAGCAGAGAAGTTCAACATTGTACACTTTAAGCTAATAAAAAGTTATATGCCAATTACATCTCAATAAAACTGGAAAAAATAAATTTAAATAAAATTTAAAAAGAAAAGAACAAAACTAATAGTTGGTTTTCTGAAAGGTAAAGTTGACAAACTTTTTTCTACACTTAAAATGAAAAAAGAGAAAAATCAATAGGATAGTAAATGAAAGAGGAGATATTACACCTGATACCACAGAAATACAAAGGATCAAAAGAAACTACTATGAAAAATTATATGCCAACAAATTGGACAAACTAGAAGAAATGGATAAGTTACAGGAAATATACAGCTAAGTCTGAATTATGCAGAAACAGAAAAACTGAACAGACAAATAACAGGGAAGGGGATTGAATCAGTAATCAAAAACCTCCCAACAAAGAAAAGCCCTGGACCAGATGGATTCATGGGTGAATTCAACCAAAATTATTATGAAGAATTAATGTCAATTCCAAAAAGTTGAAGAGGAGAGACGATTCTGCAACTCATTTTTTTAATTGAGGTATAAGAGACATACAACATGACATAGTTTCAGTTATACAATATGATTTGATAGTTGTATACATTGCAAAATGATCCCCACAAGGTCTAGTTAACATCTGTCAGCATACATAGTTATTGAAATTTTTTCATGTGATAACTTTTAAGATCTACTTTATTAGGAACTTTCAAATATGCAGTAGTGTATTATTAACTATAGTGACCATGATATATATTACATCTCCATTATAACTGGAAGTTTGTACCTTTTGACTTCCTTCACCTATTTCACCCACGCCTCTAGCCACCACCACCAATCTGTTTTGTGTATCTATGAGCTTGAGGTCTTTTTTTTTTTAAGATTCCACATATAAGTGAGATAATACAGTATTTGTCTTTCTGAGTCTGCCTTATTTCATTTACATAATGCCATCAAGTTCCATGCATGTTGTCACGAATGGCAAGATTTCATTCTGTTTTTAATGGCTGAATAATGTTCCATTACATATCATATTTTCTTTATACATTCATCTGGACTCTTAAGTTATTTCCATATCTTGGCTATTGTAAATAATTCTGAAATAAACATGGAGGTGCACATATCTTTTCAAGTTAGTTTTTTTATTTTATTTGGATAAAGACCCAGAAGTGGAATTCCTGAATTATATAATAGTTCTATTGTTAATTTTTTGAGGAAACTCCATACTGTTTTCCATAGTGGCTGCATCAATTTACATTCCCACCAGCACTGCACAAGGGTTTCCTTTTCTCCACATCCTCACCAACACTTGTTATTTTTTTTTATAATAGCCATTCTAACAGGTGTGAGGTGATATCTCAATGAGGTTTTGATTTGCATTTCCTAATGACTAGTGATGTTGAGCACCTTTTCACATACCTGTTGGCCATCTGCATATCTTCTTTGAAGAAATTTCTATTCAGATCCTCTGCCCATTGTTAAAACAGATTGTTTTCTTGCTATTGAGTTGTATGAGTTATTTATATATTTTGGATATTAACCACTCATTAAATACATGATTTGCAAACATTTTCTCCCATTCAGTAGGTTCAATTTTCATTTGTTGATGGTTCCCTTTGCTGTGCAGAAGCTTTAAAAAAATTTTTTTACTGCAGTAACATTGATTTATAACATTAGATAAATCTCAGGTCTACATCATTATGTTTCATTTTCTGTATAGACTACATCATGTTCTCCACCCAAAGACTAATTACAATCCATCACCACACACATGTGCCTAATGACTCCTTTCACCCTACTCTCTACCCCATTCCCTTCTAGTAGCCACCAATCCAATCTGTATCTCTATGTGATTGTTTGTTGTTGTTTTTATCTTCTACTTATGAGTGAGGTCATAGAGTTTTCGACCTTCTCCCTCTGAGTTATTTCACTTAGCATAATACCCTCAAGGTCCATCCATGTTGTCACAAATGGCTGGATTTCATTGATTCTTATGGCTCAGTAGTATTCCATTGTGTATATATACCACATCTTCTTTATCCATTCTTCCCTTAATGGACACTTATATTGCTTCAAAGTCTTGGCTATGGTGAATAATGCTGCAGTGAACATAGGTGTGCATGTATCTTTATGCATTCGAATGTGGTTTCATGTTCTTTGGATAAATACCCAGCAGTGGAATAACTTCATCATATGGTAGTTCTATTCTTAAATTTTTGAGGCATCCCCATACTGTTTTCCATAGTAGCTGCAACATTTGCACTCCCACCAGCAGTGGATGAGACCTCCCTTCTCTCCACATTCTCTCCAACACTTGTTTCCTGCCTTGTTAATTACAGCCATTCTGATGGGAGTGAGGTGATATCTAATTGTAATTTTGATTTGCATTTCCCTGATAGTTAGTGATGTTGAACATCCTTTCATATGCCTGTTGGGCATCTGTATATAATCTTTGGAGAAACGTCTGTTCAGATCTTTTTCCCAGTTTTTAATTGGGTTGCTAGATTTTTTGTTGTTGAGATGTATGAGTTCTTTATATATTTTGGAAATTAACCCCTTATCAGATATATGGTTTGCAAATATCTTCTCCCAATTGTTAGGTTGTATTTTCATTATGTTGATGATTTACTTTGCTGTGCAGAAAATTTTTAGTTTGACATAGTCCTATTTATTTTTTTATTGTTTCCCTTGACCAGTCATACATAGTACTTGAAAATATCCTCCTAAGACTGATGTTGAAGAGCTTACTGCTATGTTTTCCTAGAGGTTTCATGATTTCAGGTCTTACATTCAAGTGTTTCATTCATTTTGAGTTAATATTTCTGTATGGTGTAAGATAATGGTCTACTTTCATTCTTTTGCATTTGGCTGTCCAGTTTTCCCAGCACCATTTATTGAAGAGACTTTCCTTTCCCCATTGCATGTGCTTGACTCCCTTGTTGAAAATTAGCTGTCCTTAGGTGTGTGGGCTTATTTCTGGCTATCAATTCTGTTCCAGTGATCGTGTGTCTGTTTTTGTGCTAGTACCATGCTGTTTTGGTTACTATAGCTTTATAGTATATTTTGAAATCAGGGAGTGTGATACCTCCAGCTTTGTTCTTTTTTCTCAGGATTCCTTTAGCTATTTGGGGTCTTTTCTTGTTCCATATAAATTCTAGGATTCTCTGTTCTCTTTCTGTGAAAAATGTTCCTGGAACTTTGATAGGGATTGCATTGAATCTATCAACTGCTTTAGGAAGTATAGACATTTTAACTATGCTAATTCTTCCAATCCAAGAGCACAGAATATCTTTCCATCTCTTTGCATCTTCTTCAATTTCTTTCAACAATGTTTTATAGTTTTCAGTTTATAGATCCTTCACTTCTTTGGTTAAAATTATGCCTAGGTATTTTATTCTTTTGGTTGCAATTGTAAATTGGATTGTATTTTAAATTTCTCTTTCTGCTACTTCATTTAGTGTATAGAAATGCAACTGATTTTTGTATGTTGATTTTGTATCCTGCAAATTTACTGCATTCATCATGTCTTAAAATTTTTTGGTGGATTCTTTAGAGTTTTCTGCATATAAAATCATGTCATCTGCAAGTAGTGACAGTTTCATTTCTTCCTTTCCAGTTTGGATCCTTTTTACTTCTTTTTCTTGCCTGATTGCTCTGACTAGGACTTCCAATACTATGTTAAATGAGTGGTGAAAGTGGGCATCCTTGTCTGGTTCCTGCTCTTAGAGGGACAACTTTCAGTTTTTCTCCACTGAGAATATTAGCTGTGGGATTGTCATATATAGCCTTTATTATGTTGAGGTACTTTCCTTCTATACCCATTTTATTCAGAGTTTTTATCATAAATGGATTCTGTATCTTGTCAAATGCTTTCTCTGCATCTATTAAGATGATCGTGTGATTCTTCATTTTGTTAATGTGGTGTATCAGGTTGATTGATTTGCAGATGTTGAACCATCCCCGCATCCCTGGAATAAATCTCACTTGGTCATGGTGTATGATTTTTTTAATGTATTGTTGTATTAGATTTGCTAGTATCTTTTTGAGGATTTTTGCATCGATGTTCATCAGTGATATTGGTCTGTAATTTTCTTTTTTTGTGTTGTCCTTGTCTTATTTTGGTATCAGGGTAATCTTGCCTTCATAGAATGAATTAAAAAGCTTTCCCCCCTGTTCAACGTTTTGGAACGGTTTGAGAAGGATAGGTATTAAGTCATCTTTGAATATTTGGTAGAATTCACCAGGGAAGTCGTCTGGTCCTGGACTTTAATTTTTTCGGAGGTTTTGGATAACTGTTTCAATATCCTTCCTGGTGATTGGTCTATTCAAATTTCTATTTCTTCTTGATTGTATTTTGGAAGGCTGATGATGATTCTTATGATTCTAAGAAATTGTTCATTTCTTCTAGATTATCCAATTTGTTGGCATAGAGTTTTTCATAGTATTCTCTTATAATCTTTTGTATTTCTGAGGTGGCCATCATAATTTCTCCTCTTTTGTTTCTGATTTCATTTATTTGAGCATTCTCTCTTTTTTCTTTGTGAGTCTAGCTAAAGGCCTGTCAATGATATTAGCTGTGGGTTTGTCCTATATGGCCTTAAGTATGTTGAGGTAGTTTTCTTCTATACCTATTTTATTCAGAGTGTTTATCACAAATGAATGCTGTATCTTGTCAAATGCTTTCTCTGCTTCTATTTAGATGGTCGTGATTTTTATTTTTCACTTTGTTAATGTGGTGTATCATGTTGCTTGATTTGCAGATGTTGAACCATCCCTACATCCCTAAAATAAATCCGAGTTGATCGTTGTGTATAATCTTTTTAATGTATTGTTGTATTAGACTTGCTAGTATTTTGTTGAGGACTTTTGCATCAATGTTCATCAGTGATATTGGTCTGTAATTTTCTTTTTTTGAGTTGTCCTTGTCTGGCTTTGGTGTCTAGGTAACGTTGGCTTTGTAGAATGAGTTAGGAAGTTTCTCCTCTTGAATTTTTTGGAAGAGTTGAGGATAGGTATTAAGTCTTTGAATATTGGTAGACTTCACCAGGGAAGCCATCTGGTTCTGGATTTTTATATTTTGAGAGGTTTTGATTACTGTTTCGATCTCCTTGCTGGTGATTGGTGTATTCAAATTCTCTATTTCTTCTTGATTCAATTTTGGAAGGTTGTATAATTCTAAAAATTTATCCATTTCTTATAGATTCTGCAATTTTTTGGCATATAGCTTTTCATAGTATTCTCTTATAATCTTTTGTAATTCTGAGATATCCATTGTAATTTCTCCTCTTTCACTTCTGATTTTATTTATTTGAGCCTTATCTCTTTTTTCCTGGTGAGTCTAGCTAAATGCCTGTCAATTTTGTTTCTCTTTTCAAAGAACCAGCTCTTGGTTTCATTGATTTTTTTCTATTTTTTTTTTTAGTCTCTATTTCACTTATTTCTGCTCTGATTGTTATTATTTCCATCATTCCACTGATTTTAGGATTTGTTTGTTCTTTTTCCAGTTCCTTTAGGTGCACTGCTAGATTTTTTATTTTTCTTTTTTATTGAGGTAGGCCTGTATTGCTATAAACTTTGCTCTTAGAACCGCTTTTGCTGTATCCCATAAATTTTGGCATGTCATATTTTCATTTTCATTTGTCTCTAGGTGTTTTTTGATTTCTCCTTTGATTTCTTCATTGGCCCCATCGTTGTTCAGTAGCATTTTGTTTAATCTCCACATATCTGTGGCATATATATATATATATATTTAGGATCCATATATATTTAGGTGCTCCTATGTTGGGTGCATAGGTGATTTTCTTCCTGTAATTGATTTTTAGTTTCATACTGTTGTGGTCAGAAAAGATGCTTGGTATAATTTCCGTCTTCTTTAGTTTATTGAGACTTGTTTTGTGGCCTAATATGTGATCAATCCTGGAGAACGTCCCATGTGAATTTGAATAGAATGTGTATTCTGCGGTGCTTGGATGGAATGTTCTGTATATATCTCCTAAGTCCATCTGGTCTCATGTGTCATTTATGGCCAATGTTTCCTTATTGATTTTCTGTTTGGATGATCTATCCGTTGGTGTAAGTGGAGTGTTAAAGTCCCCTACTATTAATTTGTTACTGTCTATATCTCCTTTCATGTCTGTTAATAATTGCTTTATACATTTAGGTGCTCCTATGTTGGGTGCATAGATATTTACAAATGTTATATTTGCTTGCTGGATTGTTCCCTTAATCATTATGTAGTGCCCTTCTTTGTCTCTTATTGCTGCTTTTGTTTTAAAGACTATTTTATCTGATATAAGGATTGCTACCCCAGCTTTCTTTTCATTGCCATTTGCTTGGAGTATGTTTTTCTGTTCCTTCCCTTTCAGTTTGTGAATGTCTTTAGGTATGAAGTGTGTGTCTTGTATGCAGAATACATATGAGTCTTGTTTTTTAATGCAATCAGCCCTCTATGCCTCTTGATTGGAGCACTCAGTCCATTGACATTTAAAGTAGCTATTGGCAAGTTTGTATTTATTGCCATTTTGTTACTTTCTTTCTGGGTGTTTTAGTAGTTCTTCTCTGTTCCTTCTTCTCTTACTCTCTTCCCTTGTGGTTTAATGGCATTCTTTAGTATTGTGTTTGGGTTCCTTTCTCTTATTTCTTGTGTATTTATTATAAGTTTCTGGTTTCTGATTGCCATGAGGTTCATATATAATAGTCTACGTATATAGCAATCTATATTAAGTTGATGGTCTCTTTAGTTTGACTTCTTTCCAAAAGCTCACTCTTTTACTCACTTCCTCCCACATTTCTTGTTTTTGACATCATATCTAACCTCTTCGTGTGTGTGTGTGTATCCCTTTCCCTCTTATCATGGAAATTGTTAATTTTAATACTTTTTTCTTTGGACTTTCATATTATCTTCATAGGTGATTGATCTGCTACTTTACTGTATTTTTGCATCTACCAGTGATTTTATTGCTTTTTTACCTGATAATTTTGTTGTTCTTATTTGCGGTCTTTTCTTTCCCATTTAAATAAATCCCTTTAGCGTGTCCTGTAAGACTGGTTTCTTGGTGATAAACTTCTTTAGTTTTTGCTTGTCTGGAAAACTGTTTATCTCTCTTTCTATTCTGAATGATAACCTTGCCAGGTACAGTGTTGTTTTCCATAGGTGTTTTCCTTTCAGCACTTTCAATATATCGTGCCACTCCTTTCTAGCCTTTAAGGTATCTGCTGAGAAGTCATCTGATAGCCTTATGGGGTTTTCTTTGTATGTAACTTATTGCCTGTCTCTTGCAGCTTTTAGGATTCTCTTTATCTTTAATTCTGGACATTTTAATTATAATGTGTCTTTGTGTGGGCCTCTTTGGGTTTATCTTGTTTGGTGCTCTCTGTGTTTCCTGTACCTGGATGTCTGTTTCCTTCCTTAGGTTAGGAATGTCTTCAGCAATTATTTCTTCAAATAGATTCTCTGCCCCTTTGTCTCTCTCTTCTCCTTCTGGGACACCTAGGAAATGGATGTTAGTGTGCTTGATGTTGTCCCAGAGGTCCCTTAGACTGTCCTCATTCTTTTAAATTCTTTACTCTTTTATCTGTTCAGCTTTGGTGATTTCTTCTAGTCGTTTGGCCAGCTCACTGATCCATTCTTCTGTACCATCTACTCTGCTATTGAATCCCTCTGGTCATTTTTTCATTTCTAATATTGTGTTCTTCTTTTCTGATTGGTTCTTTTTATTTTCCAATTCTTTGTTGAAATTCTCACTGAGTTCATCCATTCTTTTCCCAAGATCAGTGAGCATCCTTATGACTATTAGTTTGTACTCTTTCTCTTGTAGATTGTTAATCTCTGTTTTGTTTAGTTTTTTTCTGTGGTTTTGTCCTGTTCCCTTACTTGGAATGTATTCCTTTGCCTCCTCATTTTGCCTCTTTCTCTGTGCTTATATCTATGTATTAGGTGGGTCAGCTACATCTCCCCATCTTGGAGAGGTGGCCTTATGTAAGAGATGCCTTATGAGGCCCAGCAGTGTGCTTGCGTCTTGTCACCAGTCCAAATTTTCAAGGAATTACCCTTGTGTGGACTACATGTGTCCTTCTGTAGTGGCAAAGTTGCTCTTGCTGCAAGTGCCAAGGGAGGCTAGGCTGTCCTCCTGGCTACCTGGTTGTAATGCTCAGCCATGTATGGCTGCCATGAACCTTCAATCACTTTATTAGGTCTGGGGATCTTTTTATCTAGTTCTCAGTTCTTTCTCAGGGGTAATAGTTCCAAAGAAAACCCCAACCAGCATAGTTGGTTGCAAGTTTCAGTAGTACATTTCTGTTGCAGTTTTTCTAAGTGAGTAGGCCCCCAGCATGGATGGTTGCTAGGCTCAGGGGCTTATAATTGGTGTAGGCCTCCCACCTGCAAGGCTTTTTTCAGCTTTTAGGATTGCAGCTGAGTGGGGCTGGCCCCAGACATGGGAGCACTCAATTGTTTCAGGCTTTGGAAGGTGGGGCCAATCCCCTATGTGGTTGTTTGAGAAGCACATGTCTTTTGCAGCTGAGAAGCCCCATCACCCACAGGGCCACACACCCTGTTGATACAGTCCTGCCCCATGCATGCAGTGCAACCCCCTGACACACATACAGTTTCCCCACTACAGAGGCCCCATGCACTCCACCAATGCCCTACACACTCCATCCACTCCTCATGCATGCCATGCCGCTCAGAGGTGGACCCACTCATCCCACTGCATGGTACCCAGGGACCCAGCCTATGCAGGCCCACAAGCTGCCTGAGGGCTTGCTTTTGGGTGGGGCCAGTCCCTAAGGCAGGCTGCCTGCCCTTGCTGAGCTGGATTAAATTGGTGCTCTAATGGCTGGGGCAGACCCTAGGCTAACAGTCCAGGGGAAGAACTCCAATGGTGTCTGCCAGTGTCTGTGTCAGCACACCTGCACTAGGTCACAATAATGGCTGCTGCCAATGTCTCAGTACCTGGAGAGGTCTCACCTCTCACTGAGATGCACCCAGAGCCTATCAGATGAGTCTCTTTTCACCAAATAACTGTGCACCTTTCTTTCTGGTGATTTTAGGTTGCTTTCCAAAATGGGTGTGGGCCCCTTAAGAGCTGGCTTTTCCCCCTTATATCTGATTGCTTTTCTGGGAGTATTTCCCATTGTTATTACTAGCCAGGAAAGCCAGATATTTTGACACTCATCTCAGTTGTGCTGAGTCCAAAATATGCTTATAGCAGTAACGCTCCCTTGGTCAGGTCCCCCACTCCTCCCAGGGAATGCTCTGTACCTTAAGATTGCTCCCAGCTGGCCATGAAGTGCCATGTCTTGTGAAGGTGACATTTTTCTCTCCAGAATAATTTCTGCCTCTTCCACCTCTGTCAAGACTGCCTCTTGCTCAGGGGGATCTTTTTATCTAGTTCTCAGTTCTTTCTCAGGGGTAATAGTTCCAAAAGTAGTTGTAAATTTGTTGTGTCCTTGGAAGGAGGTGAGTTCAGAGTCTGCCTATGTCACCATCTTGACACCTCCTCAGAAGCTTTTTAGTTTGATGTAGCCCTACTTGTTTATTTTTGCTTTTGTTGCCTCCACTTTTGGTGCCAAATCCAAAAAGCCATCACCAAGTCTGATGTCAAGGAGCTTACTGCTTATGCTTTCTTCTAGGACTTTTATGGTTTGGGGTCTTATTTTCAAGTCTTTAATCCATTTTGAGTTAATTTTTGTGTATGTAGTAAGATAGTGGTCCAGCTTCATTCTTTTTCATGTGTTAGGGAGGTCATCAAGAATATGTGACTGCTAGGTTGACCTGTCAGCTGGACCTTGGCAACTGAGGGCTCCTCACCCCATTCCTTGTTCTTGGAATATGCACTCCCCTTGCCTTCCCTGCATTAGAAGCTGCCCAATGATACAGACTTGAGATAATAATGTGCTGTTGAGAACATCTGAACTGTGTATGTTGCTAAACCCAGTTAAGGCCTGTATATGAATAAACGTTTAAGGTTTGGCAGGTGGGTGTGGAAAATACTTGTCTTGGGGCCACCCAAGATAAGTTTTATAAGTAAGTTCCCTGCTCATTAAAACTGGCACCTACCAATGTGGAGTGATATGCCTTTTCCTTCAGTCTCTCCTTGCCCTCTGTGTGGGAACCAGTTTCAGATTACATCTGGGAAGCTCCCAAGGAGGTGGGGAACCCAAAATTGGTGAGCCATCCAGTGATCCAAAGAAATGGGCTTTAGGAAAGTGGCATCTGCAGGGGAAACACTGCATTGGCTGTCAACCTTTATGTTGGGAGGGTTCACCTATATAATCCTCTTAAATAAGTTCCCTAGCCTTAGAAAAGAGGCATGCATGGAAGAAATCCTGCATTGACCATTGGCCTCTATGTGGAGAGGGGTGGCCCATATGTTGGATGTTTGTGGATTACTGCATGAGTATGGGGACACCCTGAAAATGCCAGCTGATTTAATGCACTTGTTTAAGGAACTGTGCATATTGCACCCTGGCTAAGAAGTAAAATCAATGGTCGCTGCAGTGAGCTGTCCTCTACTGTGGGCAGTTCAGCTGGATACTGATGCTCACCTAGAGGCTGAAACTCAAGTTAGAAAGTTGGAAGGAGAGCTGAGATTAGAAAAGGACATGTGGTTGTCCACTACTCTGCTAGCTTTGGGACTGGAAGAAAAAGTTCAAGAGGACGATAGTAAGTTGGAGACCTTAGTGTGCTGTCTTACAAAGCTAGGAGGGCACAAGCTGCCACGGATTAAGATCCTGATTAGGATGCTAAGAGGTAGAATTTCTGATAAAGTGATGAGAATAAAGAGGAGGCTGTTGTGGTGATTGATGAGGAAATGGATAAAGTGCCCCATGCCATGCAACCACAATGCAAAAATTTTAAATAGCAATTACCTGAAAATGTCTAGGAGAAAATTTATATTATTTCTCTGTCCTTTGAAGTTGTAAATCTTATCATGCCTTTGAAATGTAAATACTGCAGGAGATAACCAAAACATTGCCCACAGAGACTGAACAACAACAAAAACAAAAAAGAAAGAAAGAAAGAAGAAAAATATCTTTTTAAAATGTAGACTGCAGTAGAAGTTCCCTTGCCCAAAAGTATACTCCACAGCCTCCATAAGATCACAAATATCAGTAAAATCTTTATCCATGTGAATGGGTACCTGATTCATGGCTGAAGGTTTGGAATGAAAGCTATGGGTTTTCTGTTTGTGTCTCTCTGTATATTTATGTATGTCTATGGGTGTATGTTGTGTATATATGATGTTTTTATATCTCCAGAGGGTGTTGCCAAAATTGATTTGTAAAATAACTAAGGTTTTTAAAATGAAACTACAAGAAATAATGAGTGAAAGAAAATGAATCTATATGAAGAGTAGGTAAGGAAAATAGAAGGTGTGTTTTCTTTTATTTGGACAAGGAAAGGTATGAAAGACTTGGGATTTCTGGGGGTTTAAAGAAAAAAAAGTACTTTGGCCATAAAATAAAATGATTGCTCTAAGAGAAAAAAAAATAGGACAAAAGCTGAATGGATATAGAAAGTTGCAAAAGGTTTGTGAAAAGGAATATTAAGATAGGAATTTTGTGTGTAATCAAGCTAAGATTGGCATGGATTTAAGTTTAAAAGAAAAAAGAGTTTTAGTATCAAAAGTACACTGGTGCAAAATTAGAATTTGTTTTTCTCTCTGTTAAAAGAACAAAGGTATTTTTGATTATTGGTCTGGTTTTAAAAAGAAATAGTAAACCAAGGGTTTTCTTTACCTTTAATGTAATCTACCTAGAAAACAAAGATTCTGTGTTTTGTCTTTATCAGGTGTTTGATTACTTAAGAAAACTGAACCTTCTCTATTAAAAGAGCTAAATTTTTAATAACTATGTAACTTTTTGTGTATGTTAAATTTTATGGGAAGCATTGTCAAAAGAGAAGTGATGCCAAATTTTTTAAGGGTATATTTGTATGAAATTCCTAAAAATCCAATATATCCTGGTATAATGTTATCAGTCATAATTCTAAAATGTATGTTGCAGAAATAACCAAATTCCCTTGTCAACTGCATTATAATGAACTCTCATCAGATCTTTAACCATTGCCATGTTTAAGTCTTTTGTCATTTGCAGACAGTTATTGTTTTACTCTGATGATTTGACAAAAAGTGTACCTGCAAAAGTTCTTAATCTTCAAGGAGATTCATGGAAAATACTTTAACAGTACAGGTTTCTGATAACTAAGATCAATTTGCCTTAATGTGGGAGGGACTATAATGAACCTTTCAAGTGCTTTACCAAACTATCTGCATAGCCCCACAATGTGTCATGGCATGGTTGGCTGAGACCTGTCCCTGTTGTTTTCCACATCTGTAAAACAGGCCCATTACATTGATGATATAATGTTAACATGTGAAGACTTGCCTCTGCTACAGGGCACTCTGCAGGCTTTGGTAGAACATCTGTGAGAGAGAAGATGGGCAGTGAACCCACAGAAAATTCAAGGCCCAGGCACTGCTGTAAGATTTGGGGGGTTGAAATTTTGCATGTTGTCCCAGAAGCTGTGTTTCATAAGATGCAAGCCTATCCAACCCCTAAGAATGTAAAGGAGATGAAAGCCTTTTAGGGATTTTGGGGGTTTGGAGAAGTTTTCTTTGCCACTTTGCATACTGTCTCCATCCCTTATGCCACCTGGTAAATAAAGGGCAAAAGGTGGACAGAGGATCAACAGAGCAGCAAACCAACTTTGAGTAGGCCAAAATTCTAATGAAGCAGGTTAAAGTTCTGGGCATCTCCCAAGCAGGGTTACCATTTGAGTTAGATGTGTCTGTGACTCTGAAAGTTATAGGTCAGGAACTGTGACAGAGACAAGAGAAGGGGAGAGTGCCCCTAGAATTTTGGTCCAAGCTCTGCAAGGGGACAGAAACCTGATATACCCCCAAAGGGCAACAGTTCCTAACAGTATACACAGCACTCCTCCATGCATAGTCTCTCAGGAAGAATGAACCACAGCAGCCAGTAGGCTGAACTCAGAGCATTTAGCTGGTGATCACTCATGAACCCTGACTGTTAACACTTTGCACTGAGAGTTGGGCTATTTTAAAGAGATTTACCCTATGTCTTGGAAAATGGGAAGCTGAGGGGTGGATGATTCGTGAGTGGACCCTTGTGGGGTCAGGATATGTGGAGGGAAATTTGACTTCAACAGCAAGAGCCTGAAGCAATCCTCACTATCTTCCATGTCCTGGCTCAAAAGGCATTGACACACCTGTCAATCAAGAAGCTGATGCACAATATCAAGGGAAGGAAAACACCAAAAATAAATATAATCTCATCACTGTAAACAAGAAATCACAACACAAGATGGAATAAGTTGTCAAAGCAAAAACTTAGAAGGGGAAAAGGAAAGGGACAGACTTGGCTTAGATGAAGGAAATAAGAGGACACCAGAAAATGGACTTTCTCATCTACGGGAATTTTTACACAAACCTCATGGTAACCACTAAACTAATATTCAGAGCAGAGACACATATGATAAATAAAGAGAAAACTAAGAAAACCATCATACAGAACTACGAAACTGCATTGGTAGGCCAAATCACACGAGACAAGAGACAAAGCAAATGCACAAGATCTGGAAAATGAGCAATAAATTAACAACACTAAACCCACATATATCAATAGTGACTCTAATGTAAATGAATTGAATTCTCCAATCAAAAGACAGAGTAGCAGGATGGATTAAAACACAAGATCCAACAATATGCTGCCTCCAGGACACATATCTCAGCTCTAAAGACAAACACAGGCTCAGAGTAAAAGGATGGAAGAGAGTATTCCAAGCTAATGGCAAACAAAGAAAAGCAGGTGTGGCCATACTTATATCAGACAAAGTAGACTTCAAGATAAAAAGAGTAATGAGTGACAAAGAGGGGCAATATATAATGTTAAAAGGGACACTCCACCAAGAAGACATAACACATCGATATATATGCACCCAACACAGGATCACCAAAGTACATAATGCAACTATTAACAAACGTAAATAGAGATATCAACAACACAATTATAGTAGGGGACCTTAACACTCCCCTCACATCAATGGATAGATCATCCAGACAAAAAGTCAATAAGGAAATAGCAGACAAATGAAAAACTAGATGAGATGGACTTAATTGGTATATACAGAGCACTCCACCCAGAAACAGCACATTGCACAATCTTCTCAAGTGCACATGGAACATTCTCAAGGATAGACCATACGTTGGAAAACAAGGCAAGCCTCTATAAATTTAAGAAGATTGAAATTATTACAAGCATCTTTTCCAACTATGAGGCTATTACTCTAGAAATCAACTACAAGGGAAAAACTGGGAAAGTGACAAAGATGTTGAGACTAAACAACAAGCAACTGAACAACCAATGGATCATTGATGAAATTAAGGGAGAAATTTAAAAATATCTGGAGACAAATGAAAATGAAAATACACCATACCAACTCATATGGGATGCAGCAAAAGCAGTCCTGAGAGGGAAACTCATAGCAATACAGGCCAACCTCAACAAACAAGAAAAATCCCAAATAAGCAACCTTAAACTACATCTAACAGAACCAGAAAAAGAACAAGAAGCAAAGAACAAAGTCAGCAGAAGGAAGGAAATAATAAAAATTAGAGCAGAAATAAATAAAATTGAAACAAAAAAACAGTAGAAAGGATCAATGAAACAAAGAGTTGGTTCTTTGAGAAGATAAACAAAATTGACAAACCCTTAACTAGACTCACAAAAAAAGAGAGAAGGCTCAAATAAATAAAATTAAAAATGAAAGAGGAGAAATAACAATGGATACCACAGAAATACAAAGGATTATAAGAGAATACTATGAAAAACTATATGCCAACAAATTGGATAATCTAGAAGAAATGGATAAATTCCTAGACCCACACAACCTACCAAAACTGAATCAAGAAGAAATAGAGAACCTGAATATACCAATCACAAGTAAAGAGATTGAAACAGTAATCAAAAACCTCCCAAAAAATAAAAGTTCAGGACCAGATGGCTTCTCTGGAGAATTTTACCAAACATTCAAAGAAGACTTCATACCTATCCTTCTCAAACATTTCCAAAAAATAGAGGAAGATGGAACACTTCCTAACACATTCTATGGGGCCAACATCACCCTGACACCAAAGCCAGATAAGGACAATACAAAGAAGGAAAACTACAGGCCAATATAGTTGATGAACATAGACGCAAAAATCCTCAACAAAATATTGGCAAATCGAATACAGTAATACATCAAAAAGATCATATACTATGACCAAGTGGGATTTATACCTGGGACAGAGGGATGGTTCAACAACCGCATATCAATCAACGTGATACACCACATTAACAAAATGAAGAATAAAAACCACATGATCATCTCAATTGATGCAGAGAAGGCATTTGACAAAATCCAACATCAATTTATTATAAAAACTCTCAACAAAATGGGTATAGAAGGGAAGTACCTCAACGTGATAAAGGCATATATAACAAACTCATAGCCAATATCATACTCAATGGGCGAAAACTGAAAGCCATTCCTCTGAGAACAGGAACAAGACAAGGGTGCCCACTCTTGCCAATCTTATTCAACAAGTACTGGAGTTTTGGCCAGAGTAATTAGGCAAGAAAAAGGAATAAAAGGACACCAAATAGGCAATGAAGTGAAACTTTCACTATTTGCAGATGACATGCTCTTATATATAGAAAACCCCAAAGAATCCATTGAAAAACTATTAGAAATAATCAAAAACTACAACAAAGTGGCAGGATATAATATCAACTTACAAAAATCAGTTGCATTTCTATATGCCAAGAATGAACTAACAGAAAGAGAACTCAAAAAGACAATCCCATTTATAATCGCAATAAAAACAGTAACGTTTCTGGGAGTAAATTTAACCAAGGAGGTGAAGCATCTATATAATGAAAACTATAAGGCACTATCGAAAGAAATCGATGAAGACATGAAGAAATGGAAACATATGCCATGCACATGGATTGGAAGAATAAACATAGTTAAAATGTCCATACTACCTAAAGTAATCTACAGATTCACTGCAATTCCAATCAGAATCCCAATGACATTCTTCACGGAAATAGAACAAAGAATACTAAAATTCATATGGGGCAACAAAGGACCCTGAATATCTAAAGCAATCCTGAAAAAAATAGAACAAAGTTGGAGGCATCACAATCCCTGACTTCAAAATATACTACAAAGCCATAGTGGTCAAAACAGCATGGTACTGGTAGAAAAATAGACACACAGATCTATGGAATAGAATTGAAAGGCCAGAAATAAAACCACATATCTACAGACAACTAATCTTTGACAAAGCAGCTAAGTACATACAATGAAGAAAGGGAACTCTTCAATAAATGGTGCTGGGAAAATTGGACAGCCAGCTTGCAAAAGAATGAAACTAGACCATTTTCTATCACCATACACAAAAGTTAACTCAAAATGGATCAAAGACATGAAAGTGAGACCTGAAACTCTAAAACTCCTGGAAGAGAATATAGGCAGTACACTAATTGACATCAGTCATAAAGGGATCTTTTCGGATTCTATGTCTACTGGCAGAAGAGAAACAAAAGAAAAAATAAAGTGGGACTTCATCAGACTAAAGAGATTCTACAAGGCAAATGAATCCAGGATCAAAATGAATAGACAACCCACTAGCTGGGAGAAAATATTTGCAAATCCTTTATCCAACAAGGGGTTAATCTCCTTAATATATGAAGAACTCACACAATGGAACAACAGAAAAACAAGCAACCCAATCAAAAAATGGGCAGACGATATGAACAGACATTTTTCCAAGGAAGATATACAGAAGGCTAACAGGCACATGAAAAGATGTTCAACATCACTAACCCTCATGGAAATGCAAATCAAAACTACACTAAGATATCATCTTACACCCGTTAGATTGGCCATAATCACCAAGACAAAAAAAAAAAAAAAACAAATGTTGGAGAGGTTGTGGAGAAACGGGATCCCTAATCCACTGCTGGTGGGAATGCAACCTGGTGCAACCTCTATGGAAAACGGTATGGAGATTGCTCAAAAAATTAAAAATAGAAATACCTTATGATCCAGCTGTCCCACTTTTGGGTATCTATCCAATGAACCTGAAATCAGCAATCCAAAGAGGCTTATCCATCCCTATGTTTATCGCAGCATTATTCACTATAGCCAAGAAGTGGAAGCAACCCAAGTGTCCCACGATAGAGGAGTGGACAAAGAAGATCTTGTATATATATACAATGGAATACTACTCAGCCATAAAAAAGACAAAATTCTCCCATTTGCAACAACATGAATGGGCTTGGAAAGTATTATGTTAAGTGAAATAAGCCAGAGAAAGAAAAACACTGCATGATTTCACTCATATGTGAAATATAAACTAACACATGGTCAGAGAGAACTGTTTGGTGGTTACCAGGGGCACTGGGGAGGGGGTTGGGAACAATGGGTGAAGGGAAGCATTTATATGGTGATTGACAAACAATAGTGTACAACTAAAACTTCACAATGTTATAAGCTATTAAATATCAATAATATATATATATATATATATATATATATATATATATATATATATATATATATATAAAGAAGCTGATGCCCTAGTTTGGGTATGAGCCCTAGCAACTGACCCATTAGTAGATACAGCAGATTGGGTGCATAGAAAGAGTGGCCATCACAGTACCCAGGTGGGATGGCATATTGCCAGGATGTTGGATTGGTTTTGACATACAGTGACTTGGTTAATGCAGTAACAATATGTCAAGTGTGTAATAAACAATGCCCAAGGCTCCTGCCAAAGGAATCTGAGGCCACCCATGTAATTCCCAACTGGTGAGTGATTGGCAAATTGATTATATTGGCCCTCTCCCTCTGAGTGAGGGTTCTAAATATGCCCTGGTTTGTGTGGACACTGCATTCTTTGTCACTGCACACACCAGGCTGCCACCATTAGGGAAATGGAGAAGGTGACTACCATGTACAGACACCCTTATTTAATATACAGTGATCAGGGGCTCACATTTCAAAGGTCATGATGTGCAAGACTGGGCAAAATAACATGACATTGAATGTATATTTTATCTCCCCTATAACCCACAAGCAGCAGGGTTTGTAGAAATAAAAAATGGAATATTGAAGCTGCAGATTAAATTATTAGCTGGTCAAACCAGCTTGGCTGAGTGTACTGTAGTACTGTCCCAGGATTTAATACATTTGAATGATCAACCAGTAGGGCCTGTTGCCACATATGCTGGACTGGAGACCTCAGCTGAGATACCCAGTTCCATGAAAGTTGTGGGAAACAGCCATTGCCTTGACTCTCACCATGAATCAACATGCTATGCTGCTGAGAACACCAAGCCTCATCACACCTGAGAAAGGAGTTATCTATTTGAATTTGCAATGGGATGTCCCACCAGGATGGGTGAGTTACTTTGCATCCCTGGGTGATGGGGAACTACTTAATCTCCACTGGGATACCACTGTCCTGCTGCAAGCTGGACCTGTTGAAATTCACTATATTTGGAACAGAACATGCATCATTGAAAGAGGGGGAAAGGTGGGGATTCTGGTCTGGTTTATCCTGCCCCCAGTCAATTTCCTTATGGCTGACAGTGCTTCCTCCCCTGGCCAACATGTATGGTATGTACAAGCAGATCAATTTTCTAAAGCTGCCAACCTCCCTCTCTTCAAGGCCAGGTGGGACGTTCTGTTTCCCACTGGTACAATCATTTTGCTGCTTTGTTCCCTCCATTGTACATTATAGCACACATAGCAACCGTTACTAAATTCACACAGCAAGGCTTTAATGACAGCCAATGAAGCCTGTCCTTACTTGAACACCAAAATAACTCTAATGAGAAAAGCTGTCTTCCAAAATAGAATGAACTTGGACATTATTACTGCCTCAAAAAGAGACACCTGTGCCATTATTCAAACAGAATGTTGTGCATTCATACCCGATGAGTCTGTTTAAAGAAAAAAAGGTGGCATCTTTATTAAATCATATGAGGACACAAGTGAATTCCCTGAATGATCTGACCCCCCACCTAGGGTACTTAGTAAATCAATAATTCAAATTATGTGGCTTTTGGTGGAAAAAGTTTTCACTAATTTGAGGAATTACTGTTTTAACCTGTGTTTTCTCTTGCATGTGCCTGTATTGTTGCTGTAGCATCTGTCTCCAGTGCAGCCAGATAGCCACCAAATGAGCACCTCCATGCTAGTGAAACCTCTTGCTGACCACTCAGGGCACATTGTGGAAAAGGGGGGCATGTGAGATTGTAAGAGTTGATCACAAGGTTTGGAGTGTTAGGGGAGGCCATCAAGAAGATGTGACCACTGATTTGACCCATGAGCTGGATTCAGGCAGCTGGAGGCTCCTCACCCTCTCCCCTGTCCATGGAATGTGCATTCCACTTGCCTGCTCTGTGCTAGAAGCTGCACAAAGACACAGCCTTGAGATAGTAATGTGGTGTTGAGACCATCTGGCTGTGTACATGACTGAAGTCAGTTAAGGCCTCTATATTTTTAAATCTAAATTTTAAAATTTGGAGAGTGGCTGTGGAAAACGTGTCATCCTGTGGCCACCCAAGACAAGCCTCATAAGTAAGTTCCCTTGCTCATTAACATTGTCACTTACCAATCTGGAGTGTTTTGCCTCTTTATTTTGTCTCTTCTTGCCCTCTGTGTATATGGGACCAGTTTCAGATTACACTCAGGAAGCCCACCAGGAGGTTGTGAATCAACAGCACACTGCTGTCTAGTTTTTTCAACACAATTTATTGAAGATACTGTCCTTTCCCCATTGTATATTCTTGCCTTCTTTGTCATAAATTAATTGACTATATGTGCATGGGTTTATTTCTGGACTCTATTCTGTTCCATTGATCTATGTGTCTGTTTTTATGCTGATACCACACTGTTTTGATTACTATAACTTTGTAATTTAGTTTGAAATCAGGAAGCATGATGCCTCCAACTTTGTTCTTCTTTCTCAAGATTGCTTTGGTTATTTATGGTCTTTTATGGTTCTGTACAAAATTTAAAATTGTTCTATTTCTGTGAAAAATGCCATTGGAATTTTGATAGGGATTTCATTGAATCTGTAAATTGCTTTGGGTAGTATGGACATTTTAACAATATTAATTCTTCCAATCCATGAGCATGGAATATCTTCCCATTTATTTTTGCCTTCAATTTATTTCATCAATGTTTTATAGTTTTCAGTGTACAGGCCTTTCACCTCTGGGGTTAAATTTGTTCCTAGATATTATATTCTTTTTGATGCAATTGTAAATGGGATTTGTTTTCTTAATTTCTTTTTCTGATAGTTTGTTATTAGTGTATAGAAATGCAACAGATTTCTGTATACTGATTTTGTGTCCTGCAACTTTACTGAATTGATTTATTAGTTCTAACAGCTAAACTCATTTTATGAGGCCAGAATTACCCTGATACTACAGTGAGATAAGGATACTACAAGAAAAATACAGGCCAATAACAGTAATGAATATAGATGCAAAAAGTCTCAAGAAAATACTAGCAAGCCAAATTCAACAGCACATTAAAAGGGTCACACAGTATGATCAAGTGGTATTTATCTCTGAAATGCAACATTGGTGCAATATGTGCAAATTCATGTGTAATACACCACATTAACAAAATGAAAGATAAAAATCACATGATCATCTCATTAGATGCATAAAAAGCATTTGACAATTTCAACTCCTTCCATGATAAAAACTCTCACCAAACTGGAGTCTGGAGGGAACATACTTCAATATTATAAGGGCCATATATGACAAACCCACAGCTAACATCATACTTAAGTAATGAGTATAATGCTTCATACTGAAAGCTTGTCCTCTAAGATCAGGAACAAGAGAAAAATGCCCACTCATGCCACTACTTTTATTCAACATAGTACTGGAAGTCCTAGTCAGAGCAATTAGGCAAGAAAAAGAAATAAAAGGCATACAAATCTAAAAGGAATAAATAAAATTGTTTCTATTTGCAGGTTACATATTATATATGAAAAACCCTAAATGCTGCAACAAAAATATTAACAGTAATAAATGAATTCAGTAATGTATACAAAATTAATATAAAAAAATCACTCATGTTTCCATAAACTGATAATGATATGTCAGAAAGAGAAAGTAAAAACCAATCTCATTTACAATATCAAAAAGAATAAAATACCTAGGAATAAATTTAACCTAGGAGGTTAAGTAGCTGTACACTGAAAACTACAAGACATTGATGAAAGAAATTGAAGAAGCCACAAATAAACTGAAACATATTCTGTGCTCACGGATGGGAAGACTTGACATTGTTAAAATGTCCATACTAGCCGAAGTGATCTACAGATTCAATTCAATTCCTATGAAAATTCCAATGGCATTTTTCACAGAAATAGACAAAAACAATCTTAAAATTTTATGGAGCCATAAAAGACCCTGAATAGCCAAAGCAATCTTGAGAAAGAACAAAGCTGGAGACATTATACTTTCCAGATTCAAATTATATTCCAAAGATGTAATGAAAACAGTGTGGTATTGGCATAAAAATAAGGACATAGATCAATGGGACAGAGTAGACAGTCCAAAAATAAACCCACATATATATGGTGAATTAATTTATGACATCACAGCCAAGAATATATACTGGGGAAAGGATAATTACTTCAACAAATGGTGTCAGAAAAACTGGGGAGCCACATTCAATAGAATGAAACTGGACCCATATCTTATCACATCATATCTTATCATATCATATCATATCATGGATGGACCTTAAGGACATTATGCTAAGTGAGATAGAGAAAAACAAATAGTACATGATATCTCATATACAGAATCTGAAAAAGCAAAACTCATAAAAACAGAGAATAAAATAGTGGTTAGGAGGGGATGGAGTGGGAGGATAGGGAAGATTTTGTTTAAAGGTACAAACTTGTCATGAGTTAAATAAATCCTAGAATCTAATGCAAAGTATAGTGAATATAGACAAAAATAGTGCATTGTAATTATCAAAATTGCTAAATAAAAGGCTAGAAGTTAATTATTCCAACCACTAAAAAGAAATGATAATTATGTAATGTTATAGTGATAATTATTGCTACAAGGCAAATCATATTATAATATATCAATGTATCAAATTGTTGTACACCTTAAATTTACACAGTTATATGTCAAATATATTTCAATAAAAAAAGGAGATATATGTGTGTGTGTGTGTGTGTGTGTGTGTATATCTTCAATGGAACACTATTCAGCCATGAGAAAGAATGACATTCTGCCATTTGCAACCATATGGATACACCTTGTGGGCATTTTGCTAACTGAAATAAGTCAGAAATAGAAAGACAAATACTACATTATCTCACCTATATGTGGATCTAAAAAAGCAGAACTCATAGAAGCAGAGACTAGAATGGTGGTAACCAGGGACTGAGGGGTGGGAGAAATGGGGAGATGTTGGTCAAAGAATACAAACTTCCAGTTTGAAGATGAATAACTTATGGGGATCTAATGCACAGCATGGTGATTATAGTTTATAATACTATAAAATAAACTTAAGTTTCTAAAATGGTACTGCATATCTCAAATGTTCTCACTTCAAAAAGGAAATGGTAGTTATGTGATGTGATGGAGGTATTGGTGCTGATCATTTTGTAATATAAAAGTGTATCATCAAATCAACATGTTGTGCACCTTAAGCTTACACAATGTTATAGGGCAATTATATCTCAATAAAGCTGAAGAAAATTGTACTATAGAGAAGCATATCTCTCTAAAAATTTGAGATGGTATATCATAGAATTTGCTAGTCTGCATGTAAAGAATTGTGGTATGTGACAGACAATGCATGGTCATTTACTTCCTAGTCTTCTCAGCAAAAAAAATTACTAATGGTTAAAAATTATAATCAATATATGTAATTAAACTACTAGAAATAATAAGGGTGAAAGGAAACAATATTTCAAGAAAAGTATTCAAAGAAAGTAGGATGCGTTTTTGTGTGTGTTTGAGGAAGACTAGCCCTGAGCTAACATCCATTGCCAATCCTCCTCTTTTTGATGAGGAAGATTGGCCCTGGGCTAACATCCGTGCCCATCTTTCTCTACTTTATATGGGATGCCACCAAAGCATGGCTTGATAAGTGGTGCATCAGTCTGTGCCTGGGATCCAAACCCACGAACAGTGGGCTGCCAAATGGAGCACACAAACTTAACCACTACACCACCAGGCCAGCCCCAGGATGTGTTTTTGACAAGGAAAAGTATATAAAATATGAAGAATTTGTTTTTGTCAAGTGGAAAATAATGTAATTTTATTTTTAAGTAGAAGAACTGGTCTTCCAGAATGAAAAAGAGGAAGATATAGGGGATAAAACTCAATGGCTGTAAAAAAATGTTGTCCAAGGTTTGTGTAAAATGAATCTTAGAAACAATTTTATGTGTAGTCAAATTGTTTAAAGATTTGAATGGAGTGACATCAGCAGCATTGAGGAGTGAGCTGTTCCCCTAGGCTCTCCCTGCTAAGATAAAACAAAAAGGAAATTCGTTAAACAGAGGATTTCCACACAACACAGTAGACATCTGAGAAATCCATGCAGCCATATGCCTGAAGGTGGGACTGCTGGATACCCCAGGAGGCAGTGGAAGGAGGTAAGTGGATCTCCTCCCCCTCCCCAGTGGCAGCAATTTAGAGCACAGACCTCACATGGTGGCCAGCACATGACTCTAAGAGGAGAAAGGGGAAAAGGCAGCCCTCCATGAAAATACATTTGTTCTCAGAGTTGCTTCCCAGCCCATGGGAATGCTCCACACTGAGGCATCTAAGACACCATGGGGGCACCCCCACCAAGCAGAGCAGCCCAGAGGGGCTGCCAGTGAGTGCAGAGCAGGAGCACAGGTGGAAAAGCAGGCACCCCCTTCCCACCTGGCACATGATATCAGCCAGGGCAAGGGATCATTGCCAGAGCACCTGCACCTGTGTGTGTGAAATGGTGGTGGCCAGACACAGAAAGCCCTATAAGCACAACTTCCAATGAATGGGTACAACTGCCAGGGTTGTCACAATGGGTTCAGAAAAAACAGCTCCTGCCCCACCCCATGGTGGCAGGTGGAATCTGTGACCAGATACTACCACTATGTGATGGCAAAGGTCCACCCCATCAAACAGCATGAATAAATACATTAACCTTCGAGAACAAGGGAAAATGACAACTATCCAGAAACCAATTCTAAAGACACAGAAATTTACAAACTAAAGGGCAGAGAATTCAAAATAGCTGTCATAAAGAAACTCAATGAGTTACAAGAAAACTCAGAAAGACAGTTCAATGAACTCAGGAATAAAATTAATGAGCAGAGGGAATTCTTCACAAAAGAGATTGAAACTGTAAAAAAAACCAAACTGAAATGTTGGAGATGAAGAACACAATGAATGAGATACAAAAAATCTGGAATCCTTAAAAAAAAACCCTGATATTATTGAGGGAAAAAATAGTAATTTAGAGGACAGAAATGTAGAAATGTTTCAGGTGGAGGAGGAGAGAGAACTAAGAATAAAAAGAAATGAAATATTTTCTGAGAAATATCTGACTTAATTAGGAAATGCAACAAAGACTATAGGTATTCCAGAGGGAGAAGAGAGGGAGAAAGGAGCAGAGAGCTTGTTCAAAGAAATAATAGCTGAGAATTTCCTAAACCTGGGGAAGGAGATGAAATTACATGTATATAGGCTAGTAGAACTAATTGCTTCAATATAAAAAGACCTTCTCCAAGGCAGATATTAGTAAAACTGGCAAAAGTCAATGACAAAGAAAAAATAATCAGGGCAGCAACACAGAAGAAAATAACCTACAAAGGAAACCCTATCAGGCTTTCAGCAGATTTCTCAGCAGAAACCTTACAGGCTAGGAGATAATGGAATGCTATATTCAAAATACTGAAAGATAAAAACTTTCAGCCAAGAATACTCTCTCCAGTGAAACTACTTTTCAGATATGATGCAGAAATAAAAACTTTCCCAGATAAACAAAGGATGAGGGAGTTCATCACCAAATGACCCCACCTACAAGAAATGATCAAGAAGGCACTCATACCTGAAAAAGAAAAGAGTTTACAAAGCCTTGAGCAAGGAGATAAATAGACAGACAAAACCAGAAATGCAGCTCTCCATGAAAATAGGTTAACAAACACAATTATAACATTAAGAAATAAAGGGAAGGAAGGCATCAAAAATAACTATAATCAATTCATTTTAATCACAAACTCACAACACAACGTGGAATAAATTGTGGCAACAGTAACTCAGAAGGGGAAGAATGAAAGGAATGGAAACTGCTTAGGCTAAGGAGATAACAGGCTATCAGAAAATTGACTATCTCATCTACAAGATTTTTTATACAAACCTCATGGTAACCACTAAACAAAAAATCAGAACAGAGACACACATGATAAATAAACAGAAAACTGAGAAAACCGTGATAGAAAATCACCAAACTGATTTGGCAGTCAAATACACAGGATGAGAAACAAGGGAAATAGAGAACAAGCGGAAAACAAGAGAAAAAATGACAGTATTAAGCCCTCATATGTCAATAATAACTCAAAATGTAAATGGATTGAATTCTCCGATCAAAAGACACAGAGAAGCTCAATGGATTAAACAGAAGGACCCACCAATATGCTGCCTCCAAGAAACACGTCTCAGCTGTAAAGAGAAACACAGGTTCAGAGCAAAGGATGGAAGATGATAATCCAAGATAATGGCAAACAAAAGGAAGCAGGTGTTGCCATACTTATATTAGACAAAGTAGACTTCAAGATAAAAAATACAATGAGAGACTAAGAGGGGCAGTATGTAATGATAAAAGAGACACTCCACCAAGAGGACATAACACTTATAAATATATATATACACCTAACACAGGAGCACCAAATTACAGAAAGCAACTATTAACAGACCTAAAGGGAGAAATTACCAACACAATAATAGTAGGGGACCTCAGCACCACACTTACATCAATGGATTGATCATCCAGACAGAAAGTCAATGAGGAAATAGTGCAATTAAATGAAAAACTAGACTAGATGGACTTAATAAACATATATAGAACACTCCATCCAAAAACAGCAGAATATACATTCTTCTCAAGTGCACATGGAACATTCTCAAAGACAGACCATATGTTGGGAAATAAAACAATCTTCAAAAATTTAAGAAGATTGAAGTCATATCAAGCATCTTTTCCAACAACAATGGTATGAAACTAGAAAACAACTACAAGAAAAATGCTGGATAAGGCACAAATATGTGGAGACTAAACAACATGCTACTGAACAACCATTGGATCAATGAAGAATTAAAGGAGAAATCAAAAAATTTCTGGAGACAAGTGAAATGAAAAAGCATCATACCAACTCACATGGAACACAGCAAAAGCAGTCCTAAGAGGGAAATTTATAGCAATACATGTCCACCTAAACAAACAAGAAAATCTCAAATAAGTAAATTTAAAATACACCTAACAGAACTAGAAAAAGAATAAACAAAGCCCAAAGTCAGCAGAAGGAGGAAAATAATAAAAATTAGAGCAGAAATAAATAAAATAGAAACAAAGGGAAAATAGTAGAAAGGATCAAAATGAAACTGAGTTGGTTCTTTGAGAAGATAAACAAAATTGACAAACCCATAGCCAGATTCACTAAGAAAAAGAGATAAGGATCAAATAAATAAAATTAGAAATGAGAGAGGATGAATTACAATGGATACCACAGAAATACAAAGGATTATAACAGAATACTATGAAAACTATATGCCCACAAATTGGATAATCTAGAAGAAATAGATAAATTCTTAGACTAATACAGCCTTTCAATGCTGAATCAAGAAAAAATAGAGAATCTGGATAGAGAAAACACAAATAGAGGGATGATTGAAACAGTAACTAAAACATCCCAAAAAATAAATGTTCGGGATCAGCTGGCTTCTCTGGAGAATTCTACCAAACATTCAAAGAAGATTAGTTTGAGAATACCAATCCTTCTCAAACTATTCCAGAAATTTGAAGAAGATGGAACAATTCTTATCTCATTCTATGAGGCTAACATCATCCTGATCCCAAATCAGACAGGGACAACAGAAAAAAAAAATTACCGGCCACTATTGCTGGTGAACATTGATGCAAAAATGCTCAACAAAATCTTGGCAAACCAAATACATTACATTAAAAGGATCATACACCATGACCAAGTGAGATTTATACCAGGGATGCAGGGATGGTTCAGCATCTGCAAATCAATGTGCTACACCACATTAAAAATATGAAGAATAAAAATCATATGATCATCTCAATGGATGCAGAGAAAGCATTTGACAAGATCCAACGTCAATTTATGATAAAACCTCTCAATAAAATGGGTTTAGAAGGAAAGTACCTCAACATAATAAAGGCCATATGTGGCGAACCCACAGCCAACACCATACTTAAAGGTGGAAAATTGAAAGCCATCCCTCTGAGAACAGGAACAAGACAAGATTTCCCAGTCTCACCACTCATTTAACATAGTACTGGACGTTCTTGGCCAGAGCAAATACATAAGGAAAGGAATTAAAAGGTATCCAAGTTGACAAGGAGAAAGTGAAACTCTCTCTCTTTGCAGAGGATATGATTCTATACATAGAAACCCCTAAAGAATCCAGCAGAAAACTATTGGAAAAAATCAACAACTACAGCAAAGTTGGAGAGTACAAAATCAACTTACAAAAGTCAGTTGCATTTCTATAGACTAACAATGAACTAGCAGAAAGTGAAGTCAAGAATACAGTCTCATTTACAATCACAGCAAAAAGAATAAAATATCTTGGAATAAACTTAACCCAAGAGATGAAAGACCTATACACTGAAAACGATAACACATTATTGAAAGAAATTGAAGAAGACATAAAGAAATGGAAAGATATTCCATGCTCATGGGTTGGATGAATAAACATAGTTAAAATGTTCATACTACTGAAACCAATCTAAAGACTCAGTGCAATCCCAATCACAAGCCCAATGATGTTCTTCACATGAATAGAACAAAGAATCCTAAAATTCATATAGAACAACAAAAGACCCCAAATAACTAAATCAATCTTGAGAAAAAAGCAAACATGGATGCAGCACAATCCCTGACTTCAAAATATACTACAAAGCTATAGTAGTCAAATCAGCATGGTGCTGGCACAAAAACAGACACAGAGATCAATGGAACAGAACTGAAAGGTCAATAATAAAACCACACATCTATGGACAGCTAATCTTTGACAAAGGAGCCAAGAACATGCAATGGAGAAAGGAAAGTCTCTTCAATAAATGGTGTTGGGAGAACTGGACAGCCACATACAAAAGAAGAAAAGTAGACCATTATCTTATGTCATATACAAAAATCATCTCAAAATGGATTAAATCCTCGAAGGTAAGACGTGAAACCATAAAACTCCTAGAAGAAAATATAGACAGTACAGTCTTTGACTTTGGTTTTAGCAGTATGTTTTTAAATACCATGTCTACTCAGGCAAGGGAAATGAGAAAAAATAAACAAATGGGACTACATGAGACTAAAGAGCTTTTGCAAGGCAAAGGACATCAGGAACAAAATGAAAACACAACCAACCAACTGGGAGTAAATATTTGCAAATCACAAATCGAATAAGGTGTTAATCTCTAAAATATATAAGGAACTCCTGCAACTCAACAACAAAAAAGTTAACATGATCAAAAAATGGGCAAAGGATGTGAACAGACTTTTTTTTTCCGAAGAAGATATACAGATGGCCAACAGGCATGTGAAAAGATGTTCAACATCACTAATCATTAGGGAAATGCAAATCAAAACTACAATGAGATGTCACCTTACACCTGTTATAACGGCTATAATTTTTGGGATACATATATAATGAAATTATAAACATTAGTAGGAAGGACACACACCAACGTTAGTTTAGTGTCAAAGAGAAAAAATGAGGAAGGGACACAAGGACTACAAATATGTCTCAAACATTTTATTTCTTTTTTTAAAAATGAAGGAGAAAAGAAGTAGCAGCATTAACTGTTTGGCCCAGGAATCAAGAAATACTGGTTTAAGGCCTGACTTTTATAGGACATTACTATGTTACTTTAAATCCTTTCCTCTCTCTGTACCTGTTTCATACTCAGTACAAATGAGGAGGTGGGCTACAAATCTCAAAGGCCCAAACAGCTCTAGAATTCTATTGCTCTGTTCTCAGCACGGGTCCTGGTTTGTGTATGCTTATGCCTTAATTTCCATGTACCCAGTTAGTAATCTTCTATGTAACAAATTGACATTTTATCTACTGGTTCAGAATGAGGCAGGGAATTAAAGAGAGAGTGAAAAGGAAATATATTATTGAAATATAAACGTTGAAACAACTTGGTATCCTAAGGGAGATAACCTGTAGCATAAGGAGAAGGAAGTAGCAGTAAATAGTGCAAAAGTAGTAAATAGTGAAGCTGGAAAGGGAAAAAGGACCCAGGTCATGAAGGGCCTTGGATGCCAGGCTAAGGTGGTGTTCATTCAAGAGGGGGGCATTTTATGAGTGTCCTGCAGGTCACCATCCTCCTGGGGCACACTCTCACCTAGAAACTTTGAATTCACACACTGCACATTCTCTTTTCTCTGTTTAGTGATGCCACCAATTATTAGAAGCCATATCAATAGAGTTAAAGCTTTTGCAGTGGGCACTACCACAATGAATATACTGATGAATTTTCAGATGCACTGGCATACTAAAAAGTGGTTTTATATTAGTTCAGCAAATCAATTTGGAGAAATGTGAAGAAATGCGTTCTAACTACTTCATTATATCCTAAGCACAAGAGTAGACAGAACAATGAATCTAAGACAAAGGAAATGCAAATTATCACTGGCTGGCCCTATAAAATTATTAGGACAATAGAAGAAAGAAAAAAGCAGGCCCAGGTCAGTTTTAAAATACCATGTAAGCCAGGTGCCTTGAAAACAATCACAGACTTTGTCCCAGTAAGTCCCTCTAGGGAACTCTCTCTTAAAAAACAAAATGAAAAGCAAAACACTCTGAAATACACAGCAGGGTCCTGCCCAAAGATATTCCTCACAGTTACTTAGAAAAGTCCTGCCTTGGAATAGCTCAGCATGAAGGAATTCACTAGGTAAACCAAGATATATCCATGTGATGGAATGGCACGTGGACATGGTAAATCCCATCTGCAGTGACTTCTGAATACCTTGAGGGGAAAGCCAATGGCCATAATGTGGAAAAGGGAGAGCCCTGATGTATTTGTTGGATTAAAGAATGAGGTATAAAGACTGGACAGAAGCCAGTTGCCTTCCCCTGGTTGCTCTGCTCTTCCCCCAGCGGTTTGGTGGGCCCTGCGGTCCTCTTTTCCTACAGGCCCTTCCCTCTGCCGGGCATAGTGGGTAAAACTGAGCTACTGAACTTGGGAAATAGGCCCCCAGCAGGCACGCACGTGGGCTCTATTGTAAATCCCCCAGGTTAAGGGACCCGGCTCTATTGTGTTGTAAATCCCCCAGGTTAGGGGAAAAGGCCAGATGGGAACCCTCAGACAGACACAATCTGATTGGCCTAGCCACAGCATGCGTGGGAACTTTGGTCTGCTCCTGAGTTTGAGACATAGGGGGGAGGCTGCAGGCACTGTGTCTGTGTTTGTATCTGTGTGTCTGTGTAAGTGAGGGTGGGAATTTCATTTTTTATGGCCCAATGTGGCATCAGGAATGAAAGCCCTGGGCAGAGATATTGGTGTGGCTATTGGGGTGGGAAGAGCGACTGGTCTCTGGTAGCCACATGTAAACTGGAGACACAAGATTTTAATGTTTTCTTTTCTCTTGTCTCCTGAAAACTGTTTGGGTGGGGCATGATGCTGAGATCTATTGTATTTGGCAGTTGTGACTACTCTCAGTCTCATTCTTATTTCCATGCACCATGACTAAGGGGCAAGGGATAGTAAAAAAATAATAATAATAGTAACTTCCCTTTTGGGGACTTTCAAACTTTTTCCATTACTTGAGGTGGGATCAGAGAAACCAGGTGGTCACTGAGGTGGCTTTTAACTCAGTAAGTTGTTGGAACTGGGATTGTTACCAAGCAGGTATGTTTGTTAATGAAATCTTTCAAAGGGAAAGTAATATGTGAATAGAATTCTTCCCAACTGCTGCACTGGTGGGGTCATAGTTTTGTGATGTCACAGGCAGGGAAGGAAAAGAAAAATGAACTTTGTGGAGGGCATTATATTTCAAAATATGCCTCAAATGAATTGGATAGAAAGAATTGTGAGGCAGAATCGTGGAATTAACACCAAGTCCAGTGTGACTTCATTCCTTATAATCTTAGTTCCATCTACCTTGCTGAGACAATTCTAGAGGCACCACCAACTTGATTTGTTAATGGAAGGGAACTTATAACACCTGCAGTGTGTTCCCTCACCAAGGAGAGAGTAGTATTAAGTGAGTAGACATGTGCATGGGACAGCGCAGTTATGGTGAGCAGCATGAGCAAACAGGAATGGAGGCCAGACAGTGCAGGGCATGGTTTGGAATGGCAATTAGGTCATTTGAGCTTGAGATTCAGTGGAATACTGGTGGAGAAGTCTGTTGCCTAGGATGGTCTCAGGGTTCACAGCCTCAGTCTCATTCTTTTAAGCATAATACAATTCTGGGAGAAAGCAAAGGAAGAAGTTGAAAAAGTTTGTGGTTTATTTATCATAAATCTTAACCTCTTTCTTGTTGTCTTCACTCAACACATTGTTTCCCTTACCTGTGTTCACTTCTCAAGCACTAGTAATTCATGGAGAACTAATCATATCCCCTGTTCTGTCCTGCCTACAATGGAAGAAACAAAAAAATGCATTAAACAATTTAGGGAAGTGTCACCTGCAATCCCTTGTGACACTAGCTGCTTCAGTCCAGAAAGGGGAATGATAACATGGGCTTGAGTCATCAGAGAAGCTGAAATAAGCTGAGGCAGTGATGGATTACTAGGCTTGGGAGAGAGGTAACTCTGGGAACAAAGAGTGTGTGCTCACAGAGTGAGAAAAATGATGGTTGGTTTTATGGAGAACTTAGTTGTATATATGAGATGCAATGGAAATTTTCTAATCTACAAGAATATTAGGTTGAAACTGGAAGAATAATAGAAAAAACAGATCAATGACTCAGAAAGAGTGGTTCTGAAATAGGCTCTAGGTCATAAAGTAGCATTTCATCTATGAAGAGGACATTTTAGAACATAATTTAAAAGATGAATTATTTAATGATCTATGTAGGGACAGTTGTTTAGCTACTGGGATGGAGTTGAATCATTTAAAATTTTACCTCATACATAAAAGTAAATTCCAAATAGTACAAAGAATTAAATGTAGGGAAAATATTTGCATATAAAATGATAAAATGTCTGGTAAATCCTTAATATTCTCCAGAAAAGAAAAATGGGAAAGAAGACATTTAATGGCATCCTCTCAAAAGTATCTAGGTCTCTGATACCTAACTAACATGCACCCCATTAATTCTCTTTAAAGGGATTACCTGAGTTACCTCATGACATATCATCCAGTAGATGAAACAGCATTTTCAATATAAATGCAAAGACATAAAATTTTCATTAGAAAAAAATCTCTAATCCTATTACCATTATTAACCTGGGCTGCTGCCTCAATCCTTGTCTCCCTTTTTGATTTCTTTGTAGACCCATTGGTTATCCAAAGTGTGTTGTGTAATTTCCACATTTTATGAACTTTTTAAGTATTTCTCCTGTTGTTGATTAAACAACACACTCCTGAACAACCAGTGTATACATAAAGAAATTGAGGGAAATCAAAAAATATCTTGAGATAAAAGAAAATGGAAATATGATGTACAAAAACTTATAGGATGGAGTGGAAGCAGTTCGAGGAAGAAAGTTTTTAGAGGTCAATGGATATATTAAGAAAAAGAAAAAGACTGGTGTCAAGATGGTGGCATAGATAGACTCTGAACACACCTCCTCACATGGACACAACAGGCTTGCAACAACTCTTGGAAAAATTACCCCTGAGAGAGAACTGAAAACTGGATAAGAGGAACACCTGCAACACATGAGAGCCCTCACTGAGGTGGAAGAGACAGAAATTCTCTTCTGGAGAGAAAAATAGCCACTTTCACAAGCCACAGTGCTTCACAGCCACCTGGGAGCAACCCAAAGGTACACAGACTTCTGTGGAGGAGTGTGGGACCTGAGAGGGTGGGCTGTTGCCACTATAAACATTTTTTGGACCCAGCAAAACCTAGATGAGTGTCATAATATCTAGCTTTGCTGGCTAGTAACAACAATGGGGAATATCCCCAGAAAAGCTATGAGACATAAGGAGAAAAAAGCCAGCTCTTAAAGGGCCCATGCACATATTCACCCATTTCAGAAAGCAACCTAAAATCACAAGAAAGCAAGATGCACAGTCCTTTTGTGAAAAGTAACTCACCTGACAGGCCCTGGGTGCATCTTGGTGAGAGGTGAGACCACTCCAGGGACTGAGACTTTGGCAGCAGTCATTGTTCTGACCTGGTTCAGGCGTGCTGACACAGATGCTGGCAGATGCCATTGGAGTTCTTCCCCCCGCCTATAAATGCAGGGGTCTGCCTCACCCACATAAGCACTGATTTAATTGAGCTCAGACAGGGCAGGAAGCCCACCCTAGGGACTGGCCCCACCCAATGACAAGCCCTTGGGCAACTTGTGGGCCTGCATAGCCTAAGTGACAGGATTCACTGCAGCCTGGTGAGTGGGTCAACCTCTGTGGGCAGGGCATATGCAAGGAGTGAGTGGAGTGTGTGGGGCATTGGTGTGTGGCCTCTGCTGTGGGGTGACTGGGTCTGCTTCAGGGGGTTGGGATGTGTGGAAGGGGCAGGACTATGTTGATGCTGTGTGTGGCCCTATGGGCAGTGGGGCTTCTCAGCTGCAGAAGACTTGTGCTTCTCAAACAGCCAAAAAGGGGATTGGCCCCACCTTCCAAAGCCTGAAATAATTGGGTGCTTGCCTGCCTGGGGCCAGCCCCACCCAGCTGCAATCCTGAGACAGCATACAAAAGCCTTAAAGGCTGGAGGCCTACGGCAATTGTAAGCCCCTGAGACTAACAACCATCCATGCTGGGGCCTACTCAACAGAAAAACTGCTACAGGAATGTGCTATTAGACCTTACAACCAACTGTCATGGGCCTCCACACACCCAATAAAGAGACTGAAGCGTTGATAACAGCCACATACTGCTGATAATTACAGCCAGATGGCCAGGGGGACAGCTCAGCCTCCCTGCACATCTACAGAAAGAGCAAGCCTGCAACAACAGAAGGACACACATAGCCCACAAGGGGCTCACTCCTGGAACATTTGGAACTGGTGGTGAGAGGAAAGCACACTGCTGGGCCTTGTAAGGCATCTCTTACATAAGGTCACCTCTCCAAGATCAGAAGGTGTAGCTGACCTACCTAATACATACATACAAGCACAGAGAAAGAGGCAAAATAAGGAGGCAAAGGAATATATTCCAAGTAAGGGAACAGGACAAAACCACAGAAAAAGAACTAAATGAAAGAGAAATGAGCAATCTACCTGACAAAGAGTTCCAACAAAGAGTCATAAGGATGCTCACTCATCTTGGGAGAAGGATGGATAAACTCAGTGAGAACAACAATAAAGAAATGGAAAATATAAAAAAGAACCAATCAGAAATGAAGAATACCATACTGGAAAAGAAAAATCACTAGAGGGACTCAAAAACAGAGTAGAGGATACAGAAGAATGGGTCAGTGAGCTGGATGAAAGACTAGAGGAAATCAGCAAAGCTGAGCAGTTGAAAGAGAAAAGAATTAAAAAGAGGGAGGACAGTCTAAGGGAACTCTGGGACAACATCAAGTGCACTAACATCCATGTTATAAATGTCCCAGAAGGAGAAGAGAGAGACAAAGGGGCAGAGAATCTATTTGAAGAAATAATAACTGAAGACCTCCCTAACCTAAGGAAGGAGACAGACATACAGGTACAGGAAACACAGAGATCACCAAACAAGGTAAACCCAAAGAGGCCCACACCAAGATACATCATAATTAAAATGTTCAGAATAAAGATAAAGAGAGAATCCTAAAAGACCCAAGATAAAGGCAGCGAGTTACATACAAAGGAAACTCCATAAGGTGATCAACTGGCTTCTCTGAAGAACCCTTACAGGCTAGAAGAGAGTGTCACAATATATATAAAGTGCTAAAAGGAAAAAACCTACAGCCAAGAATACTCTACCTGGCACGACTTTAATTCAGAATGGAAGGAGAGATAAATAATTTCCCAGACAACCAAAAACTAAAGGAGTTTATCACCAAGAAACCAGTCCTATAAGAAATGCTAAAGGGACTTATTTGAGAGAGAAACAGAAGACCACAAATAGGAAAAAATTTACCTATTTCCATGATAAGGGGGTAACAGATATAAAAGCACAAAAAAAGAGCTTAGATGTGATATAAAGAATATGAAATGTGTGAGGACAGAAGTAAGAGTAGAGCTTTCAGAAAGAGATCAAACTAAAGAGACCATCAACTTAATGTAGGTTGCTATATGTGTAGGTTTTTATATATGAACCTCATGGTAATTACGAACCAGAAACCTACAATAAAGACACAAAAAACTAAGAGAAAGAAACCCAAATATAATACTATAGAAAGCCATCAAATCACAAGGGAAGAGAGCAAGTGAAGAAGAAAGGAACAGAGAAGAACTACTAAAATACCGAGGAAAAAAGTAAAAATATGGCAATAAGTACATACTTATCAATAGCTACTTTAAGTGTCAATGGACTAAATGTTCCTACCAAAAGACATAGAGTGGCTGATTGGATAAAAAAAAACAAGGCCCATATATATGCTGCATAAAAGAGAAACACTTCAGATCTTAAGACAATCACAAACTGAAAATGATGGGAAGAAAAAAGATTTTCCCTGCAAATGGCAATGAAAACAAAGCCACGGTGGCAATAGTTATATCAGACAAAATAGAATTTAAAACAAAAACTGGAACAGGAGACAAAGAAGGGCACTACATAATGATCAAGGGAACTACCCAACAAGAGGATATAACTTGTAAATATCTATGCAGCCAACATAGGAGTACCTAAATATGTGAAACAATTGTTAACGGACATAAAAGGAGAAATAGATCATAACACAATAATAGAAGGGGACTTTAACACTTCACTTACACCAATGGATAGATCATCCAAACAGAAGATCAATAAGGAAATGGCCTTAAATGACACACTAGGCCAGATGGACTTAACAAATATATAAAGAACATTCCATCCAAAAGCCAATGAATACACATTCTTTTCAAATACACATGAAACATTCTCCAGGATTGATCACATCTTAGGTCACAAAACAACACTCAATAAATTTAAGAATACTGAAATAATACCAAACATCTTTTCTGACCACAACAGTATGAAAAGAGAAATCAACCACAAGAAGAAAACCAGAAAAGCAAAAAATATGTGGAGATTAAACAAAATGCTACTGAACAATGATTGGGTCAATAAAGAATTCAAAGGACAAATCAAAAAATACCTGGAGACAAATGAAAATGAAAACACGACATGCCAGAATTTATGAGATACAGCAAAAGTGGTTCTAAGATGGAAGTTTATAGCAGTACAGGCCTACCTCAACAAACAGAACAAATCTCAAATAAAAAATCTAGCATTGCACCTAAAGAAACTAGGAAAAGAAGAACAAAAAAAATTCCCAAAATCAGTAGAAGGAAGGAAATAATAAAAATCAAAGCAGAAATAAATGACTAAAAAAATCAATGAAATGAAGAGCTGGTACTTTGAAAAGATAAACAAAATTGACAAACCTTTAGCTAGACTCACCAGGAAAAACAAACAGAAGGCACAAAAATTAAGAAACTCAGAAATAAAAGAGGAAAAATTATGACAGACAGCTCAGAAATATGAAAGATTATGAGAATACTACAAAAACCTATATGCCAAAGTTGGATCATCTAGAAGAAATGGATAAATTCTTAGAGCCATACAACCTTCCAAAACTGAATCAAGAAGAAATAGAGAATTTGAATAGATCAATCACCAATAAGGAGATCAAAACAGTCATCAAGAACCTCGCAAAATATAGAGGTCCAGGACCAGATGGCTTCCCAGGTGAATTCTATCAAACATTCAAAGAAGGCTTAATACCTATCCTTCTCAAACTCTTCAAAAAAATCAAAGAGGAGGGGGAATTTCCTAACTCATTCTACAAAGCCAAAATTACCCTGATAACCAAACCAGACAAGGACAACAACAAAAAAAGAAAAATACAGGCCAATATCACTGATGAACATCAAAGCCACAATGCTCAACAAACTACTAGCAAACCAAATACAACAATACATTTAAAAGATCATACAACATGATGAATTAGGATTTATTCAAGGGATGCAGGGATGGTTCACCACCTGCAAATCAATCAAAATGATACACCACATTAACAAAATTAATAATAAAATTCACATGATTATCTCAATTGATTTAGAGAAAGCATTTGACAAGATACAGCATCCATTTATGATAAAAACTTTGAATAAAATGGGTATAGAAGGAAAGTACCTGAACATACTAAAGCCCACATATGACAAGCCCACATCTAATGTCATTGTCAATGGTGAAAAACTGAAACTATCTCTCTAAGAACAGGAGCCAGAGAAGGATGCTCACTTTCACCACTCCGATTGAACATAGTATTAGAAGTCCTAGCTAGAGAAATCAGGTAAGAAAAAGAAATAAAAGTGATCCAAATTGGAAATGAAGAAGTGAAATGGTCAGTATTTACAAATGACATGACTTTATATATAGAAAACCCTAAAGAATCCACAAAAAAACCTTCTAGAAATAAAAAATGAATATTGTAAAGTTGCAAGATAAAAAATCGACATACAAAAATCAGTTGTGTTCCTACAAACAAAGAACAAAGTAAGAGAAAGAAACTAAGAATACAATCCCATTTACAATTGCAACCAAAAGAATAAAATAGCTAGGAATAAACTTAACCAAATAGGTGAAAGTTCTGTAAACTGAAAACTATAAAACATTGTTGAAAGAAATTAAAGAAGACACAAAGAAATGGAAAGATATTCCATGCTCTTGGATTGGAAGAGTTAATGTAGTTAAAATGTCCATACTTCCTAAAGCAATCTATACATTCAACACAATCCCTGTCAAAGTTCCAACATTTTTCACAGAAATAGAAAAAAGTATCCTAAAATGTATATGGAACAACAAAAGACCCCGAATAGCCAAAGGAATCCTGAGACAAAAGAACAAAGCTGGAAATATCACAATCCTTGATTTCAAAATATTCTGCAAACCTCTACTAACCAAAACAACATGGTACTGCCACAAAAACAGGCACAGAGATCACTGGAACAGAATCAAGAACCCAGAAATAAACCCACACATCTATGGACAGCTAATTTTTGACAAGGGAGGCAAGATCATACAACGGAGAAAGGAAAGTCTCCGCAATAAATGATGTTGGGAAACCTGGACAGCCACATGAAAAAAATGAAAGTAGACCATTATCTTACACCATACACAAAAATTAACTCAAAATGGATGAAAGCCTTGAATGTAAGACCTGAAACCATGAAAATTCTAGAAGAAAACATTGGCAGTATGCTCTTCAACATCGGTCTTACTTAGCAACATATCTTCAAGTACCTTGTCTGACTGGGCAAGGGAAACAATAGAAAAAGTAAACAAATGGGACTACATCAAACTAAAAAGCTTCTGCACAGCAAAGGAAACCATCAACAAAAGAAAAGGACAACCTAAAAATTGGGGGGAAATGTTTGCAAACTATATATCTGGTAAGAGGTTAATATCTAAAATATATAAAGAACTCATACATCTCAACAACAAAAAACTAACAACCTAATTAAAAAATGGGCAAAATACCTGAAGAGATATTTCTCCAAAGAAGATATACTGATGGCCAACAGGCACATGGAAAGATGCTCAACATCACTATCTGAGAAATGTAAATCAAAACAAAAGTGAGATAGCACTTCACTCCCATTAGAATGACTATAATTAACAAGACAGGAAACAACAAGTGTTGGAGAGAATGTGGGGAGAAGGGAACTCTCATACACTGCTGGTGGGAGTGCAAACTGGTGCAGCCACTATGGAATACAGTATGGACAATCCTCAAAAAATTAAGAACAGAATTATCATATGATTCAGCTATTCCACTGCTGGGTATTTATCCAAAGAACATGAAAACATGAATGTGTAAAGACACATGCACCCCTATGTTTATTGCAGCATTGTTTACAATACCCAAGACTTGGATGCAACCTAGATGCCGATCAAGGTACGAATGGATAAAGAAGATGTGGTATATATACACAATGGAATACTATTCAGCCATAAGAAATGATGAAATCCAGCCATTTGTGACAACATGGATGGGCTTTAAGGGTATTGTGCTAAGCAAAATGTCAAAGGGATAAAGTCAAATACGGTATGATCTCACTCATAAGTAGAAGATAAAAGCAACAACAATCACATAGAGACAGAGATTGGATTGGTGGTTACCAGATGGGAAGGGAGGAGGGAAGAGGGTGAAAGGATGATTAGGCAGATGTGTGTGGTGATGGATTGTAATTAGTCTTTGCATGGTGAACATAATGTAATCTATGCAGAAATTGAAATATAAAGATGTACACCTGATATTTAATTTTGTGAAACAATGTTACTGCAATAAAAAAATAAATTTAATATTTATCATGAAACAAAAAGAAATAAAAAGACAGATCTCAAATAAACAACCTAACCTTATACCTCAAAGAACTAAAAAACAAAGCACAACCACAGAAAAACCCCAAACTAAATCCAAATGAGCAGAAGGAAGGAGGTTATAAGTATTAGAGCAGAAGTAAATGAAATACAGCCCAGAAAGACAATAGAAAGATCAACAAAACTAGACTTGGATTTCTCAAATCATAAAACTATTGATAATGTTTAGCTAGACTGAGTTATAAAAAAGAGATAAGACTCAAATAAAATCAAAAGTGAAGGAAGAGACATTACAACTGATACTGCAGAAATACACAGGATCATAAGAGAATACTATGAATAATTATATGCAAGTTTGATAACATTGAAGACATGGATAATTTCCTAGAAACTTAAAACTTTCCAATACTAAATCACAGAGAAATAGAAAATCTGAACAGATGAATAACAAGCAAGGAGACTGAATCAATAATCAAAAATTTCCCAACAAATTAAAATGCAAGATCTGATGGCTTCACAGAGGAATTCTACCAAAAAATTAAAGAGTTGGTGCCAATCCTTCTTAAACTTTTTTTAAAAGCTGAAGAAACACTGCCAAAATCATTTTCTGAAGCCAGCATTATCCTAGTACCAAAGCCACACAAAGATACTGCCAGCAAAGAAAATTACAGACTGATATCCCTGATGAACATAAATACAAAAATCCTCAACAAGATATTAGCAAACCAAATTCAACAGCACTTTAAAAGGATCTTATATCATGATCAAGTGGGATTTATCTCTGGGGTGCAAAGATGATTCAACATACAAAATCAATAAATGTGACATGCCACATTAACAATGGGAAAGATACAAATCATGATCATTTCAATTAACACAGAAAAAGCAATTAGCACAATTCAACATCCTTTTATGATAAAAACTCTCAACAAATGTGGTACAGAGGAATGTACCTCAACCTAATTAAGGACATATGTAACAACTCCATAGCTAATATCATACTCAATGTTGAAAAGATGAAAGATTTTCCTCTAAGATCAGAAATAAGACAACGGTGCCCCTTCTAACCATGTCTATTCAACATAGTACTGGAACTCCGAGCTACAGCAATTAAGCAAGAATAAAAAAATAAAAGCAATCTGAAATGGACAGGAAGAAATAAAATTGTCCATGTTTTCAGATGACATGATTTTATGTGTAGAATATCCTAAAGATCCCACTAAAGAAACATTTAGGCTTAACAAAGAGATTCAGTAAAATTGCAGAATACAAAACAATACAATAAATTTATATAAACCTCACTTGCATTTCTATACACTAACAACAAACTATCAAAAACAGAAATTAAGAATGGCTTACAATAGCCAAGATATGGAAGCAACCTAAATGTCTGTTGATAGATGAATGGATAAAGAAGATGTGGTGTGTGTACAAAAACCTACCTAAAAATAAAAGTTCAGGACCAAATGGCTTCTCTGGAGAATTTTACCAAACATTCAAAGAAGACTTAATACCTGTCCTCCTCAAACTTTTCCAAAAAATAGAGGAAGACAGAACATTTCCTAACACATTCTATGAGGACAACATCACCCGGATACCAAAGCCAGACAAGGACAATACAAAGAAGGAAAACTACCACTGGCCAATATCACTGATGAATATAGACACAAAAATCCTCAACAAAATATTGGTAAACCGAATACAGCAATACATCAAAAAGATCATACACCACAATCAAGTGGGATTTATACCAGAGACACAGGGATGGTTCAAAATCTGCAAATCAATCAACGTTAAACACCACATTAACAAAATGAAGAATAAAGACCACATGATCATCGCAATTGATGCAGAGAAGGCATTCAATAAGATCCAACATCCACTTATGATAAAAACTGTCAACAAAATGGCTATAGAAGGAAAGTACCTCAAGATAATAAGGGCCATATATGGCAAACCTACAGCTAACATCCTACTCAATGGGGAAAAACTGAAAGCCATTCCTTTGAGGACAGGAACAAGACAAGAGTGCCCACTCTCACTGCTTTTATTCAACATAGTACTGGAAGTTCTGGCCAGAGCAATTAGGTAAGAAAAAGGAATAAAAGGACTCCAAATAGGCAATGAAGAAGTGAAACTCTCACTATTTGCATATCACATGATCTTATACATAGAAAACCCAAAAATTCCATTGGAAAACTACTAGAAATAATCATCAACTACAGTAAAGTGGCAGGGTATAAAATCAACTTACAAAAGTCAGTTGCATTTCTATACACTAATGATGAAGTAACAGAAAGAGAACTCAAAAAGACAATCTCATTTACAATTGCAACAAAAAGACTAAAATATATGGGAATAAATTTAACTAAGGAGGTCAAAGACCTATACAATGAAAACTATAAGACACTCCTGAAAGAAATCGAGGAAGACATAAAGAAATGGAAAAATATTCCATGCACATGGATTGGAAGAATAAATATAGTTAAAATGTCCATTCTACCTAAAGCAATCTACAGATTCAGTGCAATCCCAATCAGAATCCCAATGTCATTCTTCACGGTAATAGAACAAAAACTACTGAAATTCGTATGGGGCAACAAAAAAGCCCGAATAGCTAAAGCAATTCTGAAAAAAAAAAAAAAAGAACAAAGCTGGAGGCATCACAATCCCTCATTTCAAAATATACTATAAAGCTACAGTAATCAAAACAGCATGGTACTGGTACAAAAATAGACACACAGATCAATGGAACAGAATTGAAAGCCCAGAAATGAAACCACACACCTATGGACAGCTAATCTTCGACAAAGGAGCAAAAAACATACAATGGAGAGAGGGAAGTCTCTTCAATAAATTGTGCTGGGAAAATTGGACAGCAACATGCAAAAGAATGAAAGTAGACCATCTTCTATCGCCATACACAAAAATCAACTGAAAATGGATTAAGTACCTCAAAGTGGGACCTGAAACTATAAAACTCCTGGATGAAAATATAGGCAGTACACTAATTGACATTGGTCAGAAAGGGATCCTTTCAGATTCCGTGTATACTCGGACAAGGGAAACAAAAGAAAAAATAAACAAGTGGGACTTCATCAGACTACAGAGCTTCTACAAGGCAAGTGAAACCAGGATCAAAATGAATAGATAACACACCAGCTGGGAGAAAATATTCGCAAATCATTTATCTGACAAGGGATTAATCTCTGTAATATATAAAGAACTCATATAACTGAGCAACAAAAAAACAAACAACCCAATCAAAAAATGGGCAGAGGATATGAACAGACATTTTTCCAAGGAAGAGATACAGATGGCCAATAGACACATGAAAAGATATTCAACATCTCTAATCATCAGGGAAATGCAAATCAAAACTACACTAAGATATCACGTGACACACATTAGAATGGCTATAATCACCAAGACAAATAAAACAACAAATGCTGGAGAGGTTGTGGAGAAACGGGAACCCTCATTCACTGCTGGTGGGAATGCAAACTGGTGCAGCCTCTATGGAAAACAGTATGGAGAGGCCTCAAAAAATTAAAAATAGAAATATCTATGATCCAGCAATCCCACTCTTGGACATCTACCCAATGGACATGAAATCAACCATCCCAAGATGCTTATGCACCCCTCTGTTCATTGCAGCATTATTCACTATAGTCAAGAAGTGGAAGCAACCCAAGTGTCCCTCGACTGATGATTGGCTAAAGAAGATGTGTTATATACATACAATGGAATACTACTCAGCCATAAGAAAAGACAGAATTGTCCCATTTGCAACAACATGGATGGACCTAGAGGGCATTATGTTAAGTGAAATAAGCCAGAGAGAGAAGGACAGACACTGCATGAACTCACTCATATATAGAATAAATGTGAACACACGGACAGAGAGAACTGATTGGTGGTTACCAAGGGGAAGGGGTGGGGGTGGACACAAGGGGTGAAGGAATGCATCCACATGGTGACGGACAAACAGTAATGTGGAACTAAAACCCCACAATGTTATAAAATATTAAGACATCAATTTAAAAAAAAAAGAAGGTGTGGCATATATATACAATGTAATACTACTCAGTCATAAAAAAAGACAGAATTATGCCATTTGCAACAACATGGATGGACCTAGAGGGTATTATGTTAAGTGAAATTAGCCAGAGAGAGAAGGACAAACACCGCATGATTTCACTCATATGTGGAATATAAACTAACACAAGGACAGAGAGAATTTGTTGCTGGTTATCAAGGGAAAGAGGGCTGGGAGGTGGGCACAAGGGGTGAAGGGATGCATCCATATGGTGACAAACAAATAATAATGTACAACTAGAACCCCACAATGTTATAAACTATCAAGACACCAGTAAATATGGAAACAAATAAAACCCCACAATATTATAATCTATTAAGACCTCAATAAAAATGGAAAAAAATTGGCAGAGGATATGAACAGACATTTTTCCAAAGAAAATGTACAGATGGCCAGTATGCACGTGAAAAGATGTTCAACATCAGTGATCAGGGAAATGCAAATCAAAACTACAGTAAAATATCATCTTACACCGTTAGAATGGCTATAATCAACAAGACAAAAAATAACAAATGTTGGAGACGTTTTGGAGAATAGGGAACCCTCGTTCACTGCTGGTGGGAAGGAAAACTGGTGCAGTTTCTATGGAAAACAGTATGGAGATTTCTCAAAAAATTAAAAATAGAAATGCCATGTGACCTATCTATCCCACTACTGGGTATTTTCCCAAAGAACTTGAAATCAACAATTCAAAGGGACTTATGGACCCAAATGTTCATTGCAGCCTTATTCACTATGGCCAAGAAGTGGAAGCTACCCAAGGGCCCATTGATTGATGAATGGATAATGAAGATGTGGTACAAATATACAATGGAATACTACTCAGACATAAAAAAAAGACAAAATTGTCCCATTCACAACACCATGGACTGACCTTATGTTAAGCAAAATAAGCCAGACAGAGAAAAACAAACACCATATGATTTCATTCATGTGAAGAAGATACACTAAGATATGGACGGAGAGAACAGTTTAGTGGTTACCAGGACGAGGGGGGTTGCGATGTGGGCACAAGGGGTGAAGGGGCGTATTTATATCGTGACTGACAAATACTCTACAACTGAAATTTCACAATGTTATAAACTATTATGACCTCAGTAAAATTAAAAATAAATACAACCTTCCTGTTTTAACCTAAATAAGTTCTAGGGTTGTAATGTACATCACAGTGACTATAGGTAATAATATCGTATTGCATATTTGAAAGTTGCTAAGAGACTAGATCTTAAAAGTACTCATTACACAAAAAAATTTTAACTATGTGAAGAGATGGATGCTAACTAAATTTATTGTAGCAATCATTTCACAATATATACACATATCAAGTCATTATATCTAAATTTAATACAATGTTATATGTCAATTATATCTCAATAAAAAGCAAAAATAAAGATTCCAAATTACCAATCTAACTTAATATCTCATAGAACTAGAAAAAGAATAAGAAAGTAAACACAAAGTTAGCAGGAAGAAAGACATGACAAACACCAGAGTGGAAATAAATAAATTTAGAGACAAGATAACCGTAGGAAAGATTAATGAAAGAAAGAGCTGGCTTTTGAAAAGAGAAACAAAATTGACAAATCATTATACAGCCTAAGAAACAAAGAGAGAAGACTCAAATCAATAAAATCAGAAAAGAAAGAGGAGACATTACAAGTGATACCACAGAAATACAAAGGATCATAAGGGACAACTATAAACATTTATACACCCAAAAATTGAACAACCCAACTCATCCATAGAATATAAAATCAATAATTCAAAAAGATTTATGCTTCCCTATGTTCATCATAGCATTATTCACATTAGTCAAGACGTAGAAGTAACCCAAGTGCCCATCAATGGATGAAAGGATAAAGATGTGGTATATACGTACAATGAATACTACTTAGCCACAAAAAAGACAAAATTGTGCCATTTGCAACAACATGGATGGACCTTGAGGGTATTATGCTAAGTGAAATAAGTCAGAAAGAGAAAGATAAATACCATATACTTTCACTAATATGTGGAAGATAAACAAAGAAACACATAGATAAGGAGAACAGATTAGTGATTACCAGAGAGGAAGGGGGTGGGAGGAGGGTGAAAGGGGTAAAGGGGCACATATATATGGTTACAGATAAAAAGTAGACTATTGGTGGTGAACACAATGCAGTCTATACAGGAACTGAAATATAATAATGTACAACTGAAAGTTACACAATGTTATAAATTAATATAACCTCAATAAAATAATCTTTTAGAAATTCAACAACCCAGAAGAAATGGATAAATTACTAGAAAAATACAAAGTACCAAGCCTGAATCATGATGTAATAGAATATATGAACAGACCAATTACAAGTAAGAAGATTGAATCAGTAATAACAAAATTACCGAAAAGAAAATCTCTGAATAATATGGTTTCACTGGTGGATTCTACCAAACATGTAAAGAATGAATGCCAATTTACATTCCCACCAACAATGCACAAGAGTTCCCTTTCTCCATATCCTCACCAACATTTGTTATTTCTCATCTTTTTCACAATAGCTATCCTAACACGTGTGATGTGATATCTCTTTGTGGTTTTGATTTGCATTTCTCTGATGGTGACTGATATTGTGCACCTTTTCATGTACCTATTGGCCACATGTATGTCTTCCTCAGAAAAATGTCTATTCAAGTCCCTTGCCAATTTTTACATTGGATTATTTGATTTTTTTGCTACTGAGTTCTATGAGTTACTTATATTTTTTGGATATTAATCTCTTATCAGATATATGGATTGCAAATATTTTATCCCATTCTTAGTTGCCTTTTCAAATTATTGATGGTTTCCTTTGCTATGAAGAAATGTTTTAGCTTGTTGTACTCCCATTTGTTTACCTTCTTTTGATATCTTAGTAGTTCATAACATTGCAAAATTTTAGTTGTACATTATTGTTTGTCAGTCAACATATACGTGAATCCCTTCACCCCTCATGCCCACCCTCCATCTCTTTTGCCCCTGGGAACCACCAAACAGTTCTCTCTCTCCGTGTGTTAGTTTATATTCCACATATGAGTGAAATCATGCAGTGTTGTCTCTCTCTCTGGCTTATTTCACTTAACATAATACCCTCCAGATCCATCAATGTTATTGCAAATGGGACAATTGTCTTTTTTAAAAGATGAGTAGTATTCCACTGTATATATGTACCACAACTTCTTCATCCAATCATCAGTCGAGGGACACTTGGGTTGCTTCCACATCTTGGCTAGAGTGAATAATGCTGCAATGAACATAGGGATGCATAGGCCACTTTGGATTGTTGATTTCAGGTCCCTTGGATAAATACACAGTAGTGGGATGGCTGGATCTTACTTTATTTCTATTTTAAAATTTTTGAGGAATCTACATACTGTTTTCCATGCAGGATACACCAGTTTGCATTCCCATCAGCAGTGAACGAGGGTCCTCATTTCTCCATACCCTCTTCAAAATTTGTTATTTTTTGTCTGGTTGATTATAGCCATTCTAGAGGGTGTAAGGTGATAGTGTAGTTTTGATTTCCATTTCCCTGATGATTAGTGATGTTGAAAATCTTTTCATGTGACTATTGGCCATCTGCATATCTTCCTTGAAAAAGTACCTATTCACATCCTCTGCATATTTTTTGATCGGGTCGTTTGTTTTTCTGTAGTTCGGTTGTGTGAGTTCTTTATATATTATAGAGATTAAGCCCTTGTCAGATAAATGATTTGCACATATTTTCTCCCAGCTGGTGGGTTGTCTATTCATTTTGATGCTGGTTTCATTTGACTTGTAGAATCCCTCTAGTCTGATGAAGTCCCACTTGTTTATTTTTTCTTTTGTTTCCCTTGTCCTAGTAGATATGGACTCGGAAAGGATCCCTTTATGATGGATGTCAAATAGTGTACTGCCTATATTTTCTTCCAAGAGTTTTATAGTTTCAGGTCTTTGATCCATTTTGAGTTAGTTTTAGTGTATGGGGATAGAAAATGGTCTACTTTCATTCTTTAGCATGTGGCTCTCCAATTTTCCCGGTACCATTTTTTGAAGAGACTTCTCTTTCTCCATTGTATGTTCTTGGCTCCTTTGACGAATATTAGCCATCCATAGATGTGGGATTTTATTTCTGGGCTTTCAATTCTGTTCCTTTGATGTGTGTGTCTGTTTTTATACCAGTACCATGCTGTTTTGATTACTGTAGCTTTGTAGTGTATTTTTAAGTTGGGAATTGTAATGCCTCCAGCTTTGTTAGTTTTTCTCATGATTGCTTTAGCTATTTGGGGTCCTTTGTTGCCCTATGTGAATTTTAGTATTCTTTTTTCGATTTCCATGAAGAATGTCATTGGAATTCTGATTGGGATTGCATTGAATCTGTAGATTGCTATAGGTAGTATGGACATTTTAACTATGTTTATTTCTCCAATCCATGTGATTGGGATATTTTTCCATTTCTTTATGTCATCATCAATTTCTTTCAATAGTGTCTTATAGTTTTCATGCTATAGGTCTTTCATCTCCTTGGTTAAATTTATTCCCAGATATTTTATTCTTTTTGTTGCAATTGTAAATGGGATTGTCTTTTTGAGTTCTCTTTCCTCTAGTTCATTATTAGAGTATAGAAATGCAACTGATTTTTGTGAGTTGATTTTATACCCTGCCACTTTGCTGTAGTGGTTGATTATTTCTAATAGTTTTCTGAAGGATTCTTTAGGGTTTTCTATATATAAAATTATGTTGTCTGCAAATAGTGAGAGTTTCAGTTCTTCACTGCCTATTTGGAGTCCTTTTATTCCTTTTTCTTGCCTAATTGCTCTGGCCAAAACTCCAGTACTTGTATAAGAGTGGTGAGAGTGGGCACCCATGTCTTGTTCCTATTCTCAGAGGAATGACTTTCAGTTTTTCCCCATTGAGTATGATGTTGGCTGTGGGTTTGTCATATATAACCATTATGTTGAGGTGCTTTCCTACTATACCCATTTTGTTGAGAGTTTTTATCATAAATGAATGTTGTTTGTTGTCAAATGCCTTCTCTGCATCAATTGAAATGATCATGTGGTGTTTATTCTTTGTTTTATTAATGTGGTGTATCATGTTGATTGATGTGTGGATGTTGAACCATCCCTGTGTCCCTGGTATAAATCCTAGTTGATCATGATGTATGATCTTTTTGATGTATTGCTGTGTTCAGTTTGCCAATATTTTGTTGAGAATTTTTGCATCTATGTTCATCAGCGATATTGGCCTGGAGTTTTCCTTCATTTATTGTCCTTTTCTGGCTTTGGTATCAGGGTGATGTTGACTTCAAAGTAAGTGTTAGGCAGTGTTCCATCTTCCTCTATTTTAGGAATAGTTTGAGAATGATTGGTATTAAATCTTCTTTGAATGTTTGGTAAAATTCTTGGAAGAAGCCATCTGGTCCTGGACTTTTACTTTTAGGGAGGTTTTTGATATCAGTTTCAATCTCTTTGCTTCTGATTGGTATATTCCAATTCTCTATTTCTTCTTGATTCTCTTGTGGGCGGTTGTATGAGTCTAAGAATTTATCCATTTCCCCTAGGTTGTCCAATTCATTGGCATGTAGTTTTTAATAGTATTCTCTTATACTCCTTTGTATTTCTGTGGTCTCTCTTGTAATTTCTCCTCTTTCATTTCTATTTTTATTTATTTGAGCCTGGTCTCTTTTTGTCTTAGTGACTCTTTGTATGTATTTGTCAATTTTGTTTATCTGCTCAAAGAACCAGCTCTTTGTTTCGTTGATCATTTCTACTGTTTTTTGGTTTCATTTATTTATGCTCCAATTTTTCTTATTGCCCTTCCTCTGCTGACTTTGGGCTCTGATTATGTTTCTTTTTCTAATGATGTTAGGTGTAATTTGAAGTGGCTTATTTGGGATTTTTCTTGTTCATTAATGTGGGCCTGTATTGCTATGAGTTTTCCTCTCAGTACTGCTTTTGCTGCATCCCATATAAGTTGGTATAGTGTTTTTTCATTTTACTTTGTCTCCAGATATGTTTTGACTTCTTAATTTCCTCAATGATTCATTGGTTGTTCAGTAGCATGTTATTCAGTCTCCAATCTTTGTCACTTTCCCAGTTTTTTTCTTGTGATTGATTTCTTGTTTCACAGCATTATGGTCAGAAAAGATGCTTGTTATGATTTGAATCTCCTTAATTCTATAGAGGCTTGCCTTGTTTCATAACATATGGTCTATCCTTGAGAATGTTCCCTGCATGCTTGAGAAAAATTTGTAATCTGCTGTTTTGGGGTGGAGTTCTCTGTCTATATCTATTAAGTCCATCTCGCCTAGTTTTTTGTTTAAGTCTTTATTTTGCTATTGATTTTTGTCTAGATGATCTATCCATTGATGTAAGTGGGGTGTTAAGATCCCCTACTATTACTGTGTTGTTAATATCTCATTTTAGGTTTGTTAATAGTTGTTTTATATACTTTGGTGCTCCTGTATTGGGTGCATAGATATTTATAAGTGCTATGTCTTCTTCGTGAAGTGTCCCTTTTATCATTATGTAATGCCCCTCTTTGTCTCTCATTACCTTTTTTATCTTGAAGTCTGCTTTGTCTGATATGAGTATAGTGATCCCTGCTTTCTTTTGTTTGCCATTACTTGGAGTATTGTCTTCTATCCTTTCACTCTGAGTGTGTTTGTCTTTAGAGCTGAGATGTGTTTCCTGGAAGCAGCATATTGTTGGGTCTTGGTTTTTAATCCATCCCACCACTCTGCATCTTTTCATTGGAGAATTCAAATCATTTACATTTAGAGTGATTATTGATATATGAGGGCTTAATTTTGCTATTTTATCACTCGTTTTCTGGTTTTTTGCATTTCCTTCAATTCTCATCCTGTGTGTTTTGGAATACCAATTCAGTTTGGTAGTTCTGTATGATGATTCTCTTAGTTTTCTCTTTATATTTCATATGTGACTCTGTTCTGATTATTTGTTTAGTGGTACCATGAGGTTTGCATAAAAAAATCTCATGGATGAGATAGTCCATTTTCTGATGGCCTCTTATTTCCTTAGACTATGTCAATTCAATCCCCCTCCTCTCCCCCTTCTAAGTTATTATTGTCACAACTTATTCCATCTTGTGTTGTGAGTGTATGTTTCAAGTGATGAGGTTATACTTATTTTTCGTATTTTCCTTCCCTTAATCTCGATTTTCATAATTGTTTGCTAACCTATTGTGATAGAGAGCTGCAATCTTTCAGCTTTAGTCTACTTATTGTTCTCCTTGTTCAGAGCTTTGTATCCCCTTTCTCTCTTTTTTTTCAGGCATAATGGCCTTCTTGAGCATTTCCTGTAGTGGGAGTCTTGTGGTAATGAACTACCTTAGCTTTTGTTTATCATGGAAAGTTATTGTTTCTCCATTATATTTGAAGGATATTTTCACTGGATAGAGTATTCTTGGCTGAAAGTTTTTGTCTTTCAAAATTTTGAATATATCATTCCAGTCTCTCCTAGTCTGTAGGATTTCTCTTGAGAAATTTGCTGAGGGCCTGATGGGAATTCCTTTGTATGTTGTTTTATTTTTTTGTCTAGCTGCCCTTAATTTTTTTTCTTTGTCATGGACTTTTGCCAGCTTCAGTATTATATGCCTTGGAAATGGTCTTTTCATGATTATATATTTAGGAAATCTATTGACTTAATTCACTGGTATTTCCAGCTCTTTCCCCAGGTTTGGGAAGTTCTCAGCTATTATTTCTTTGATCAAAATCTTTAGTCCTTTTTCCTTTTTGTCTCCCTCTGAAATCTCTATAATCCTTATGTTGTATTTCCTCATTGACTCTGATATTTCTCCAAGAATTTCTTCATTTCTTTTTAGTCTTAGTTCTCTCTCCTCTATCTGGAGCATTTCTGCATTCCTATCCTCAATAATGTTAATTATTTCCTCCATATCATCAGTTCTGTTCTTTAAATTTTCCAGATTTTCCTTTATCTCATGAATTGTGTTTTTCATCTCCATGATTTCTGATTGGTTTTACATTGTGGTTTCAATCTCTTTTGTGAAGAAATTCCTGATTTCATTGAATTGTCTATCTGTGTTTTCTTGTAATACTCTGAACTTTTTATCATGGGTATTTTGAATTCTCTGTCATGTAGGTTATAAACTTCTGTACCTTCAGGGTTGGTTTCTGGGTGCTTGTCATTTTTCTTCTGGTCTGGAGATTTAATATATTTTGCATAGAGCCTGCGGATTTTGGCTTATTGTTTCTCATAAAGAAGATATCTGGTAGCAGTTTCCACCTGCCACCACTGCATATGGGTCAAGAACTGTGTAGTCTGAGCTCACTGCAATCAGCAGGCCCTCTGGGCAACTGGTTGTCCTGAAGCACCAGGCATTGGGGGGAAGGGCTCTCTCTTTTGCCTGCCCAATCCCAGGGGCTTCTTTCTTTCTCACTATCTGCTCTCCTGGGGTGCTTGGATGTTGTCTGCACCCCCAAAACAATTCTGTCTCCTCCTTGTGGGAATTTCTCACATTCTGTGAGAGAACTTGGAAAGTGATAGTTTTCCTGCAGAGGGCCTCCCCTCCCCCCTCTCTCTCTGGGAACTGTGTGGACCCAGAGTTGCTGATCAAATGGGGAGGGGGAGGATTTCTCCTTCTCTCTCCCCAGTTCCTCCAGGGCTTCCAGTGCCTCCACCTTCAGATGTACAGATGTGTGGGCCTCTTAGAGATCTTTTGTGATGTGTGAGTGTCCTCTCTTAGTATGCAAGTGATCTTTTTGTTGTATCATGGGGGGAGAGATCTTTAAGGGAAAGCTCACTCCACCATGATGCTGATGTCACTGTCATCAGTATTTTTAACAAATTCTCCCAATGGCTCTTTACTGTCAGCCTGGTTCTAGTTGGGGGAACAGGGTTTTAGAACTGAAATGCTGGAAACGACCATATACTCTACCCCAATCAAGACACATCTCCCTCTTCAGTCATAACCATCTTCACACAAGTGTTCTCCCAAGTGACCTTAAATACCCTTGGTCTAATATCACTCTTTTCCACACAGAAAAGCAGCCATTAAGGTTATAAGAATGGTTGTGTGCCATTGACAACATTTTCAATTAGGTCATTTTCCCCAGGTCACTGGAGAAGATATTTGTGGCTGTGGGACAAGGCTCTGTTCCTTCCTCAATCTCCCATAGTAGTAATTGAAACTAAAAGCACTTTCCAGCTTCAAAAGGGGAATTGGAGGCTTGGACTGATGTCTCTGCCTCTACCATCTAGGAAAACCAGAAGTGGATTTCTGTTTATTTTATCTTTTGTGCCCTTGCTTTTGGTGTCTTATCCACAAAACCATTGCAAGTCCAGTGTCAAGGGGCTTTTTACCTATGTTTTCTTTTAGAAGTTTTAAGGCTTCAGGACTTACATTTACGTCTTAAGTTCATTTTGAGGTGATTTTTGTTAAGTAGTGTAAGATGGAGATCCAGTTTCATTCTTTTGCATATGCATGTCCAGTTTTACCAATAACATTTATTGAAGAGATGATACTTTCCCACTGTGTGTTCTTGGCATCCTTGTCAAAGATCAATTGGGCGTATATGCATCAGCTTATTGTTGGGCTCTTTATTCTGTTGCATTGCTCTATCTACCTGCATTTATGTCATTGCCATACCATTTTGATTATTATTGCAGTGCAATATAATTTAAATTCAAGAAGTGTGATCCTTCAAGCTTTATTCTTCTTTTTCAACCTTGCTTTAACTATTCAGGTTCTTTTGTGGTTCCATATAAATTTTAGAATATTTTAATTTTCTGTTTCTGTGATAATGCAATTGGGAATTTAATAGGGATTGCATTGACTCAGTACCTCACTTTAGGTAGTACAGACATTTAAGCAGTATTAATTCTTCCAAAAGAAGAAAACTGTATCACTTTTTATTTATTTGTGTTTTGTTCAATTTCTTTCACCAGTGTCATAATTTTCAATGTACAGCTCTTTCACTTACTTGGTAAATTTTATTCCTAAGCACTTTATTGTCTTTGATGCTATTGTAAATGAATTTCTTTCTTAATTTCTCTTTTGGGTAGTTCATTGTTAGAGTATGGAAATGCAACTGATTTTTGTATTTGATTTTGTATCCTTCAAAATTACTGAATTCTTTCTTTTTTATTGCAGTAACATAGGTTTATAACACTATAAATTTCAGGTGTACATCATTATATTTCAATTTCTAGGTATATTACATTATCTTCACCACCCAAAGACTAATTACAATCCACCACCACATACATGTGCTCAAACAACCCTTTTGACCACCCTCACCCTTTCCCCTCTAGTAATCACCAATCCAGTCTCTGTCTCTATCTGATAGTTTGTTGTTGTTTTTATCTTCTATTTATGAGTGAGATCATATGGTATTTGACTTTTTCCCTCAGACCTATTTTGCTTAGCATAACACCCTCAAGGTCCACCCAAGTTGTCACAAATGGCGAGATTTAATTTTTTTATGGCTGAGTAGTATTCCATTGTGCATATATACCACATCTTATTTATCCACTCATCCCTTGATGGGCACCTAGTTTAATTCTAAGTCTCAGCTATTGTGAATAATACTGCAATGAACATAGGGGTGCATGTATCTTTACGCATTCATGTTCTCATGTTCTTTCAATAAATACCCAGCAGTGGAATAGCTGGATCGTATGGTAGTTCTAGTCTTAATTTTTGAGGAATCTCCATACTGTTTCCTATAGTGGTTGCACAGTTTGCACTCCCACAAGCAGTGAATGAGAGTTCTCTTTTCTCCACATCCTCTCCAACATTTGTTGTTTCCTCTCTTGTTATTTACAACCATTCTGATGGGAGTGAGGTGATATCTCATTGTAGTTTTTATTTGCATTTCCCTGATAGTTAATAATGTTGAATGTCTTTTCATGTGCCTGTTGGCTATCTGTATATCTTCTTTGCAGTAATGTCTGTACAGATATTTTGCCCATTTCTTAATTTTGTTCTTAGGATTTTTTGTTGTTGTTGTTGTTGTTGTTGAGATGAATGAGTCCTTTATATATTTTGGATGTTAACCCCTTATCAGATATATGGTATGCAAATATCTTCTCCCAATTTTTTTGTTGTCTTTTCGTTTTGTTGATGGTTTCCTTTGCTGTGCAGATTTTTAGTTTGATGTAGTCCCATTTGTTGATTTTTTTTCTATTGTTTCCCTTGCCCGGTAAAAAAAGGTGCATGAAAATATACTGATAAGACCAATGTCAAAGAGCTTACTACTGAGGTTTTCTTCTAGAAGTTTCATGGTTTCAGGACTTACATTTATGTCTTTAATCCACTTTGAATTTATTTTTCTGTATGGCATAAGATTATGGTCTACTTTCATTGTTTTGCATGTGGCTCTCGAGTTTTCCCAACACCACTTAGTGAAAAGACTTTCCTTTCTCCATTGTATGCTCTTGACTCCCTTATTGAAAATTAGCTGACCATAGATGTGGGGGTTTATTTCTGAGATCTCGATTCTTTTCCATTGATATGAGTGTCTATTTTTGTGCTAGTATCATAATATTTCGGTTACTATAGCCATGTAGTATATTTTGAAATCAGGAAGTGTGATAACTCCAGCTTTGTTTTTTGTTCCTCAGGATTCCTTTGGCTATTTGGGGTCTTTTTTTATTCCATATAAACTTTAGGATTCTTTGTTCTATTTCTGTGAAAAGTGTTGTTAGAACTGTGACAGGGATTGCACTGAACATGGAGATAGCTTTAGGAAGTATGGACGTTTTAACTATGTTAATTCTTCCAATCCAAGAGCATGAAATATCTTTCCATTTCTTTGTGTCTTCTTCAATTACTTTCAACAATGTTTTATGATTTTCAATATACACACTTTTCACATTTTTCATTAAGTTTACTCCTAGGTATTTTATTATTTTTGTTGCGATTGAAAATGAGACTGTATTCTTAATTTCTCTTTCTGCTACTTCATACTTGGTGTATAGAATAACAACTTATTTCTGTGTGCTGATTTTTGTATCCTGTAAATTTATTGTATTCATTTAATATTTCTAAAAGATTTTTGTGGATTCTTGAGGGTTTTCTAAATATAAAATCATTTCATCTGCAAATAGTGACAGTTTCACTTCTTCCTTTCCAATTTGGATCCCTTTTATTTCTTTTTCTTGCCTGATTGCTTTGGCTAGGACTTCCAATACTGTGTTAAATAAGAGTGGTGAGCCTGAGTGACGTCAGCATCATGGCGGAGTGAGATTCCCTCTTTGAATCTCTGCCACCTATGACACAACAAAAACATCATTCACATTCCAACAAAGCTCAATCAAACACTATGAAGGACTTCTAAGAAACCCCTGCTGCCATACATCAGACAGTGGAGGCACAGGAAGCCCAAAAGGATGCGAGGAGAGGTAAGAAGTTGTACTCCCCCTCCCCAATTGATTGGCAAAGACAGCACGGTTCACAGACAGAGGGGGGAGGGGTGGCTCACAGCAGGGAAAACTACCACCATCCAGGTGCTCTCACAGGCTGTTGTGAGATCCCCACTGGGAAACAATGACGGACTGTTTAGGGGGTGTAGCAAACACCCTAAGAGAGCCAGGAAGGAAACCCCTGGGTCAAGCAGGAGAAACAGAGGACCCCTCCCCCCACATGCCCGGCGTTTCAGCATAATCCCTCCTGAGGCTGCAGCCACCTCAGAGCAAACCGCTCACGATCTCCATCCAGTGGCAGCAGGGGGAAACTGCGGGACCAATTTTATCATGAGGGGAAAAAATAAGGCTGTCCCCATCGGATCCTTGTGACAATTTGTCAGGGCTACAGACCAAAAGGAAAATGACAAACACCCAGAAAGCAACCCTGAAGGCACAGAATTTGATAACCTGAATGAGAGAGAATTCAAAATAGCTATCATAAACAAACTCAATGAAATACAAGAGAACACACAGAAACAAATCAACGAATTCAGGGATTTTGTCACAAAAGAGATTGAAACCCTAAAGAAAAACCAATCAGAATTATTGAAGGTGAAAAACAAAATCAACGAGATAGTGGAAAAAATGGAGTCTTTAAAGAGCAGAACTGACAATATGGAGGAACGAATTAGCACTATTGAGGATAGCCACGCAGAAATGCTCAAGATAGAGGAGGAGAGAGAGCTAAGACTAAAAAGAAATGAAGAAATTCTTCGAGAAATATCAGACTCAATGAGGAAAAGCAACATAAGGATAATAGGTATTCCAGAAGGAGAAGAAAGCAAAAAAGGAGCAGAGAGTTTGTTCAAAGAAATAATAGCTGAGAACTTCCCCAACCTAGGGAATGAGAGGGAAATAACAGTGAATGAAATCAATAGATCCCCTAAACATATAAACAGGAATAAAAAATCATCTCACCACATAGTAGCAAACTTGAAAAATACCCATGACAAGGAAATAATATTGAAGACAGCCAAACAAAAAAACAAAATAACATACAAAGGAAACCCCATCAGGATCTCAGCTGATTTCTCGACAGAAACTCTCCAGGCTAGTAGAGACTGGAATGATATATTCAAAATCATGAAAGACAAAAACCTTCAGCCGAGAATACTTTATCCAGCAAAAATATCCTTCAAATATGATGGAGAAATAATAACTCTCCCCGATAAACAAAAGCTAAGAGAGTTCGTCACCACAAGACCCCCACTACAAGAAATGCTCAAGAAGGCCCTTAGGCCTCAAAAAAAATGAGAAAGGGGATACAAAGATTTCAGCAAGGAGACGAAACCAGAACAAACTACAGTTGGGTAACATCAAAAAATAATTCAAGCTCATCACTGGAAACACACATTCATGACACAATCTGGAATAAAGAGATAACAAATAAGGAGGGGAAGAAGTAAGGGATTGAATCGACCCAGCCTCAGGAAAAAGGAGGCATCCGAAAATGTACTTTCTTATCCAGGAGATCGCTTATATAAACCGCACGGTAACCACTAAACAAACAACCAGAAGAGAACCACACATGACAAATAAAGAGAAAACCAAGAGAATGAGCATGCAGAAATACCAAATTGAATTTGCAGTCCGAAACACAAGGGACAAGAAATGAAGGAAATGCAAAAGAACCAGAAGATGAACAATAAAATAGCAACATTAAACCCTGCTATATCAATAGTCACTCTAAATGTAAATGGATTGAATTCTCCAATCAAAAGACACAGAGTGGCAGGATGGATTAAAAACCAAGATCCAACAATCTGCTGCCTCCAGGAAACACATCTCAGCTCTAAAGACAAACACAGACTCAAAGTAAAAGGATGGAAAACAATACTCCAAGCTAATGGCAAACAAAAGGAAGCAGGAGTAGCCATACTTATATCAGACAAAGTAGACTTCACGATAAAAAAGGTAATGAAAGACAAAGAAGGGCACTATGTAATGATAAAAGGGACACTTTACCAAGAAGACATAACACTTATAAATATCTATGCACCCAACACAGGAGCACCAAAGTACATAAAACAACTGCTAAAAAACCTAAAAGGAGATATTAACAATAACACAATAATAGTAGGGGATCTTAATACCCCCCTTACATCAATAGATAGATCATCCAGACAAAAAGTCAATAAGGAAATAATGGACTTAAACGAAAAACTAAATGCAATGGACTTAATAGATATATACAGAGCACTCCACCCAAAAAAAGCAGAGTACTCATTCTTCTCAAGTGCACATGGAACATTCTCAAGGATAGACCATATATTAGGAAACAAGGCAAACCTCTATAAATTTAAGAAGATTGAAATCATTACAAGCATCTTTTCTGATCATAATGCTGTGAAACTAGAAATCAACTGCAAGAAAAAAATTGAGAAAGGGACAAAGATGTGGAAACTTAACCACATGCTACTGAACAACCAATGGGTCGTTGATGAAATTAAAGGAGAAATCAAAAGCTATCTGGAGACAAACGAAAAGGAAAATACACCATACCAACTCATGTGGGATGCAGCAAAAGCAGTCCTGAGAGGGAAATTCATACCAATACAAGCTCACCTCAACAAACAAGAAAAATCCCAAATAAATAACCTTAAATTGCACCTAACAGAATTGGAAAAAGAACAGACAAAGCCCCGAATCAGCAGAAGGAAGGAAATAATAAAAATCAGAGCAGAAATAAATGAAATTGAAACCAAAAAAACAGTAGAAAGGATCAATGAAACAAAGAGCTGGTTCTTTGAGAAGATAAATAAAATTGACAAACCCTTAGCCAGACTCACTAAGAAAAAGAGGGAGAAGACTCAAATAAATAAAATTAGAAATGAAAGAGGAGAAATTACAAGAGACACCACAGAAATACAAGGGATTATTAGGGAATATTATGAAAAACTTTATGCCAAAAAATTGGACAACCTAAAGGAAATAGACAAATTCTTGGAAGCGTACAACCTCCCAAAACTGAATCAAGAAGAAATAGAGAATCTGAACAGACCAATCACAAGTAAAGAGATTGAAACAGTAATCAAAAACCTCCCAAAAAATAAAAGCCCAGGACCAGATGGCTTCCCTGGAGAATTTTATCAAACGTTCAAAGATTTAGCACCTATCCTTCTCAAACTATACCAAAAAATAGAGGAAGATGGAATACTTCCCAACACATTCTATGAGGCCGACATCATCCTGACACCAAAACCAGACAAGGACAATACAAAGAAGGAAAACTACAGGCCAATATCACTGATGAACATAGATGCAAAAATCCTCAACAAAATATTGGCAAACCGAATACAGCAATACATCAAAAAGATCATACACCACGATCAAGTGGGATTTATACCAGGGACACAGGGATGGTTCAACATCCGCAAATCAATCAACGTGATACACCACATTAACAAAATGAAGAATAAAAACCACGTGATCATCTCAATTGATGCAGAGAAGGCATTCAACAAGATCCAGCATCCATTTATGATAAAAACTCTCAACAAAAATGGGTATAGAAGGAAAGTACCTCAACATAATAAGGGCCATATATGACAAACCTACAGCAAACATCCTACTCAATGGGGAAAAACTGAAAGCCATTCCTTTGAGGACAGGAACAAGACAAGGGTGCCCATGCTCACTGCTCTTATTCAACATAGTACTGGAAGTTCTGGCCAGAGCAATTAGGCAAGAAAAAGGAATAAAAGGACTCCAAATAGGCAATAAAGAAGTGAAACTCTCACTATTTGCAGACGACATGATCTTATACATAGAAAACCCAAGAAATTCCATCGGAAAACTACTAGAAACAATCAACGACTACAGTAAAGTGGCAGGGTATAAAATCAACTTACAAAAATCAATTGCATTTCTATACACTAACGATGAACCAACAGAAAGAGAACTCAAAAAGACAATCCCATTTACAATTGCAACAAAGAGAATAAAATATCTGGGAATAAATTTAACCAAGGAGGTCAAAGACCTATACAATGAAAACTATAAGACACTATTGAAAGAAATCGAGGAGGACATAAAGAAATGGAAAAATATTCCATGCACATGGATTGGAAGAATAAATATAGTTAAAATGTCCATTCTACCTAAAGCAATCTACAGATTCAGTGCAATTCCAATCAGAACCCCAATGTCATTCTTCACGGTAATAGAACAAAAACTACTGAAATTCGTATGGGGCAACAAAAAAGCCCGAATAGCTAAAGCAATTCTGAAAAAAAAAAAAGAACAAAGCTGGAGGCATCACAATCCCTCATTTCAAAATATACTATAAAGCTACAGTAATCAAAACAGCATGGTACTGGTACAAGAATAGACACACAGATCAATAGGACAGAATTGAAAGCCCAGAAATAAAACCACACACCTATGGACAGCTAATCTTCGACAAAGGAGCAAAGAACATACAATGGAGAGAGGGAAGTCTCTTCAATAAATTGTGCTGGGAAAATTGGACAGCAACACGCAAAAGAATGAAAGCAGACCATCTCCTATCGCCATATACAAAAATCAATTCAAAATGGATCAAAGACCTGAAAGTGAGACCTGAAACTATAAAACTCCTGGAAGAAAATATAGGCAGTACACTGAGATTGGACATAAAGGGATCCTTTCAGATTCCATGTCTACCCAGACAAGGGTAACAAAAGAAAAAATAAACAAGTGGGACCTCGTCAGACTAAAGAGGTTCTACAAGGCAAATGAAACCAGGATCAAAATGAATAAACAACCCACCAGCTGGGAGAAAATATTTGCAAATCGTTTGTCTGACAAGGGATTAATCTCAGTAATATATAAAGATCTCATACAACTGAGCAACAAAAAAGCAAACAACCCGATCAAAAAATGGGCAGAGGATATGAACAGACATTTTTCCAAGGAAGAGATACAGATGGCCAATAGACCCATGAAAAGATGTTCAACATCACTAATCATCAGGGAAATGCAAATCAAAACTACACTAAGATATCACCTTACACCGGTTAGAATGGCTATAATCACCAAGACAAATAACAACAAATGCTGGAGAGGTTGTAGAGAAATGGGGACCCTCATTCACTGCTGGTGGGAATGCAAACTGGTGCAGCCTCTATGGACAACAGTATGGAGAGTCCTCAAAAAATTAAAAATAGAAATACCGTATGATCCAGCAATCCCACTCTTGGGCATCTACCCAATGGACATGAAATCAACCATCACAAGAGGCGTATGCACCCCTATGTTCATTGCAGCATTATTCACTATAGCCAAGAAGTGGAAGCAACCCAAGTGTCCCTCGACTGATGATTGGTTAAAGAAGATGTGGTATATACATACAATGGAATACTACTCAGCCATAAGAAAAGACACAATTGTCCCATTTGCAACAACATGGAAGGACCTAGAGGGTATTATGTTAAGTTAAATAAGCCAGAGAGAGACGGACAGACACTGCATGAACTCACTCATATATAGAATAAATGTGAACACACGGACAGAGAGAACTGATTGGTGGTTACCAAGGGGAAGGAGGGTGGGGGGGGCACAAGGGGTGAAGGGTTACATCCACAAGGTGACGGACAAACAAAAATGTACAACTAAAACCCCACAGTGTTGTAAACTATTAAGACATCAATAAAAAAAATGGTAAAAAAAAAAAAAAGAGTGGTGAAAGTGGGCAACCTTGTGTGGTTCCTGTTCTTAGAAGGATACCTGTCAGTTTTTCTGGATGGAGGATGATATTAGCTGTGGATTTGTCATATGTGGCCTTTGTTGTATGTTGAGATACTTTCCTTCTATGCCCATTTTATTCAGAATTTTTATCATAAATGGAAGCTGTGTCTTAAATGCTTTCTCTGCATTGATTCAGATGATCATGTGACTTTTATTCTTCATTTTCTTAATGTGGTGTATCACATTGATTTGCAGATGTTGAACCATTCCTACATCCCTGTAATAAATCCCACTTGATCATGGTTTATGATGTTTTAAATGTATTGTTGTGGGGGCCGTCCGGTGGCGCAGTGGTTTAGTCCACGCTTGGCAGCCCGGGGTTCGTGAGTTCGGATCCTGGGCGCCCGCGGACGCACTGCCTGTCAGCCATGCCATGACGGTGTCCCATATAAAGTGGAGGGAGATGGGCACGGATGTTCGCCCAGGGCCAGTCTTCCTCAGCAAAAAGGGGAGGATTGGCAACGGATGTTAGCTCAGGGCTGGTCTTCCCCACAAAAAAAAAATAATAATAAATAAATGTATTGTTGTGTCCGATTTGAGGCATTTTGTTGAGGATTTTGGCATCAATGTACATCAGTGGTGTTGACCTGTAATTTTCTTTTATTTTGTTGTCCTTGTCTGGTTTTTGCATCTTGGCTTCATAGAATGACTTAGGAAGCTTCCACTCCAATTTTTTGGAAGAGTTTGACAATAGGTATCATGTCTTCTTTGAATGGTTGGTAGAATTCACCAGGGAAGCCATCTGGTCCTGGAATTTTATTTTTGGGGAGGTTTTTGATGACTGTTTCAATCTCCTTACTGGTGATTGTTCTATTCAAGTTCTCTGTTTCTTCTTGATTCAGTTTTGGAAGATTGTATGATTCTAAGAATTTATCCACTTCTTCTAGATTATCCAATTTGTTCGCATATGGCTTTTTGTAGTATTCTCTTACACACTTGTATTTTTGAGAGGTCCATTGTAATTTCTCCTCTTTCACTTCTGATCTTATTTATTTGAGCTTTCTTTTTTTGTTGGTGAGTCTTGCTAAAGGTTGGTCAACTTTGTTTATCTTTTCAAAGAACCAGCTCTTAGTTTCATTAATTTTTTTCTATTGTTTTTTATTTTAGTCTCTATTTCATGTATTACTGCTCTGATTTTTATTATTGCCTTCCTTCTATTGATTTGGGGCATTGTTTGATCTTCTTTTTCCAATTCCTTTAGGTGAACTGTTAGAGTGTTTATTTGAGATTTGTCTTGTTTGTTGAGGTAGGCCCATAATGCTACAAACTTCCCTCTTAGAACCACTTTTGCTGTATCCTATAAATTCTGGCATGTCATATTTTCCATTTCATTTGTCTCCCAGTGTTTTGTGATTTCTGCTTTGATTTCTTTGTTGACCCAATGGTTGTTCAGTAGCATTTTATTTAATCTCCACATATTTATGGTTATTCCTATTTTCTTCCTGTAGTTCATTTCTAGTTTCATACTGTTGTAATCAGAAAAGATGCTTGGTATTACTTCAATCTTAAATTTACTGAGACTTTTTTTGTGACCTAATATGTGATCAATCCTGGAGAATGTTCCATGTGCATTTGAAAAGAATGTGTATCCTGTGGTTTGGGGATGGAATGTTCTTGATATATCTACTAAGTCCATCTGGTCTAATGTGTCATTTAAGGCCCGTGATTCCTTATTGATCTTGTTTGGATGATCTATTTGCCAACATTTCCTTATTGATCTTGTCTGAATCTATTCATTTATGTAAGTTGAGTGTTAAATTCCCCTACTATTATTGTATTACTGTCTATTTCTCCTTTTATGTCTATTAATAATTCCTTTATATATTTAGCTACTCCTATGTTGGGTGCATAGATATTTATGAGTGTTATATCCTCCTGTTGGATTGTTCCCTTGATCATTATGTAGGGCCCTTCTTTGTCTCCTGTTGCTGTTTTTGTTTTAAACTGTATTTTGTATAAGTATTGCTACCCCAGCATTCTTTTCATTGCCATTTGCATGGGGTATCTTTTTCTATCCCTTCACTTTCAGTTTGTGAGTGTCTTTAGGTCTGAAGTGTGTCTCGTGTATGTTGCATATATATGTGTCTTATTTTTTTATACAATCAGCCTCCTTATGCCTTTTGATTGGAGAATTTATCCCATTGACATTTAAAGTAGCTATTGATAAGTATGTACTTATTGCCATTTTGGTTTTTTCTGAGTGTTTTACAAGCTTTTCTCGGTTCCTTTCTTCTTCTCTTGTTCTCTTCCCTTATGGTTTGATGTCTTTAGTATTATGTTTGGGTTACTTTCTCATAGTTCTTTGTGTATTTATAGGTTTCTGGTTTGTGATTACCATGAGGTTCATATATAATAACCTATGTATATAGCACTCTATATTAAGTTGATGGTCTCTTTAGTTTGATCTGTTTCTAAAAGCTCTACTCTTTTACTACACTCCTCCCACATTTTATGTTTCTGATATCATATCTAACCTCTTTTCTTGTGTGTTTGTATCTTTTGCCCTCTTATCATGGAAACAGGTAATTTTATTACCTTTGTCTTTTGACCTTCATATTATCTTCATAGGTGATTTATCTGGTACTTTTACAATATTTTTGCCTTTACTAGTGATTTTATTGCTTTTTTGATAATTTTCTGATTCCTATTTTTGATCTTCTCTTTCCCACTTAAACAAGTCCCTTTAGCATTTGTTTTAAGACTGGTTTCTTGGTGATGAACTCCTTTAATTTTTGCTTATCTGGGAAACTATCTCTCCTTCCATTCTGAATGATAACCTTGCCAGTTAGAATATTCTTGGCTGTAGGTGTTTTTTCCTTTCAGCACTTGAAAAATATCATGGCACTCCCTTCTAGCCTATAAAAGTTTCTGCTGAGAAGTCAGCTGATAGCCTTCTGGCATTTCCTTTGCATATAACTTATTGCCTTTCTCTTGTGGCTTTTAGGATTCTCTATCTTTCATTCTTGACATTTTAATTGTGAAGTGTCTTGGTGTAGGTCTTTTTGGGTTTATTTTGTTTGATGCTCTCTGTGCTTACTGTTCCCAGATGTCTTTTTCTCTCAGGTTAGGAAAGTTTTCAGCTATTACTTCTTAAAATAGATTCTCTGCCTCATTGTCTCTCTCTTCTCCATCTGGGACACCTATAACACAGATGGTAGTGCACTTGCTGTTGTCCCAGAGGTCACTTAGACTGCCCTCATTCTTTTTTCTTTTATCTGTTCAGCTTGGGTGAATTCCTCTAGTCTTTTGTCCAGATCACTGATCTGTTCTTCTGTATCATCTACTCTGCTGAGTCCCTCTAGTGAATTATTCCTTTCCAGTATTGTATTCTTTAATCCTTATTGGTTCTATTGGTTATATTTTCCAACAATTTGTTGAGATTCTTACTGAGTTTATGCATTCCTCTCCCAAGATCACTGAGCATCCTTATGACTTTTTATTTGAACTCATTGTCAGGTAGATTATTTCTGTTTCATTTAGTTCTTTTTCTGGTGTTTTGTCCTGTTCCCTTACTTCAAATATATTCCTTTGCCTCTTTCTCTGTACTTATATCTATGTATTACATAGGTCATCTATTTCTCCTGATCTTGGACAGGTGGCCTTATGTAAGAGATGCTTGATGAGGCTCAGTAGTGTGCTTCCCTCTCATCACCATTTCCAAATGTTCCAGGATTAACCCCTGTGTGGCCTACATGTGTCCTTCTGTTGTGGCAAAGTTGCCCTTGCTGCAGTTGCCCAGGGAGGATTGGCTGTCCCCCTGGCTGGCTGGTTGTTATGCTTAGTTGTGTGTGGCTGCTATGGTTCCTTCAGTAACTTTATTGGGCATGAGGAGTCCCAGCACAATTGGCTTCAAGGTCTAATAGCACATTCCTGTAGTGTTTCTCTGTTGAGTTGGCCCTCAGTGTGGCTTGTTAATAGGCTCAGGGGCTTACAATTTCTTTATGCCTCTGGCCTGCAAGGCTCTTGTCAGCTCTCTCAGGATGGCAGCTGTGTGGGGTTGGCCCCAGGCATGGGAGCAACCAATTGTTTCAGGCTTTGGAAGGTGGGGTTGATCCCCTATGTGACTGTTTGAGAAGCACAAGTCTTCTGCAGCTCACTGGCCCCATCACCCACAGGGCCACACACACCATCAACACAATGTTGTCTCATGTGCTCACCCTGACCCCCTGAAGTGAACCCAGTCACCCCACTGTAGATCTCACTCACACTCCACCATTGCCCCACACACACCACCTAATCCTCATGCACATCCTGCCCTGCAGATATGGACTCACTTGCTGGCTGGAGAGGATGCAGACTCCCAACATATGCAGGCCCACAGGTTGCCTGAGGGCTTGTTGTTTGGTGGGGCCAGTCCCTAGTGCAGGCTGCCTGCCCTGGCTGAGCTGATTAACTGGTGCTCTGGTGGGTGGGGCAGACCCTGTGCTAACAGGCCAGATGAAGAACCCCAACAGCATCTGCCAGCATCTGTGTCATCACAATAATGGCTGCCACCAATGTCTCAGTCCCTGGAGAAGTCTCACCTCTCACCAAGATGCACCCAGAGCCTATCAGGTGAGTCACTTCACCAAAGGAAAGTGCACCTTTCTTTCTGGTGATTTTAGGTTGGTTTTGGAAATGGGTGAATTTGTGCATGGGCCCTTTAATAGCAGGCCATTTTTTTCCTTATGTCTGATAGCTTTTCTGGAGTATTTCCCCTTGTTGTTAGTAGCCAGCAAAGCCAGATATTATGACACTCATCTCAGTTGTGCTGAGTCCAAAAGCTTCTTATAGCAGTAACACTCCTCCACTCATATCCCCCACTACTCCAGGGAAGCCTGTGCACCTTAGGATTGCTCCTGCTGGCCATGAAGCTCCACAGCTTGTGAAGGTTGCTTTCTTTCTCTCCAGAAAGGAATTTCTGCCTCTTCCACTACAGTCAGGACTCTCCCTTGTAGTGGGGGTTCTTTTTATCCAGTTATTAGTTCTCTCTCAGGGGTAATTGTTCCAAGGGTAGTTGTAAATTTGTTGTGTCTTTGGGAGAAGGTGAGTTCAGAGTCTGCCTACTTTGCCATCTTGACACCAACTCAACATTACTGAATTCATTAGTTCTAACAGGTTTTTTTGTGGAGACTTTAGGATTTTCTATGTATTAGAGTATGTAATCTGCAAAGATAATCTTACTTCTTCCTTTCTTATTTGGATGCTTTCAATTTTTTTCTCTTTCCTAATTGTTGTGGCCATGACGTCCAGTAGTATGTTGAATAGAAGTGGTGAGAGTAGGCATCTTAGTCTTGTTCCTGATTGTAGAGTAAAAGCTTTTAACTTTTCACCATTGAGTGTGATGTTTGCTGTGGGCTTGTCATGTGTGGTTTTTATTATGTTGAGGTACACTTCTTCTATACATAATTTGATGAGAATTTTTATCATAAAAGGATGTTAAATTTTGTGAAATACTTTTCTGTGTCTATTGAGATGATCATGAGTTTCATCATTCATTCCCTCAATGTGGTGTATTATATTTACTGATTTTCACATATTGAAACATCTTTGTGTTCCAGGCTTAAATCCCAGTTGATCATAGTGTGTGATCCTTTTTACATGCTATTGAGTTCATTTTTCTCATATTATGTTGAGGAGTTTTGCATCTATGTTCTTCAGGGATATTGGCTTATAACATTCATTTTTTTGTAGTTCCTTGTAATGGCTTTGGTATTAGGATAGTGGTGGCCTCATAAAATGAGTTTGGAAGTGTTTACTTCTCTTTCATTTTTTGGATGAGTTGGAGAAGGATTGGCATTAATTCTTTTTTAAAAGTCTGGTAGAAATCGCCAGTTATCAAGTCCTGGGGTTTTACTTGGAAAGTTTTTGATTATTGGTTCAATCTTCTTACTCATTATTGGTGTTTTAATATTTTCTATTTCTCCATGATTGAGTCTTGGTATGTTGTATGTTTCTAGTAATATGTCCATTTTTTCTACATTATCTAATTAATGACATATAATTGTTCATACTAGTCTCATGATCTTTTGTATATCTATTGTATCAGTAATAATTCATCAAATTTAATTTGTAATTGTATTTATTTGACTATTCTTTTTTTACAGTAGTCCAGCTAAAGTTTTGTCAATATTGTTTATCTCTTCAAAAAACTAACTCTTAAGTTTGTTGACTTTTTCTGTTAACTTTCTATTTTATAATACATTTATTTCCGCTAAAATGTTTATTATTTCCTGTCTTCTGCTAACTTTGGGCTTAGTTCTTCTTTTGCTTGTTCTTTGAGATGTAAGGTTAATTTGCTTGAGATATTTCCTTTTTCTTAATGTAGTTATCACTATAAACTTTCCTCTTAGAATTGCTATTGTTGAATCTGCTTTTAGTATGTTGTCTTTCCATTTTTTCCTTTATCTCAAGATGTTTTTTGATTTCTCTTTTGATTTCATCTTTTACCCACTTTTTCAGGAGTGTATTGTTTAATTTCCACTTGTTAGTGAATTTTCCTGCTGTCCTCCTGTTACTGTTTTCTAATTTCATACTATTGTGGTCAGAAAAGATACCTGCTATGCTTTCAATCTTTTTAAATTTGTTAAAACTTATTTTGTGACTAACATATGATCTATACTGGAGAATGTGCCTTGTCTTCTTGAGAAGAATGTGTATTCTGCTGTTGTTTGATGGAATGTTCTCTATGTGTTTGTTAGGTCCATTTAGTTTCAAGTGTACTTTAGTCCATTATTTTTGTATTCATTTTCTGTCTGGATGATCTATTCATTGTTGAAAGTGAGGTATTTAAGTACTCTACTATTATTGTGTTGCTGTCTATTTTTGCCTTCTGATCTGCTAATAATTGTTTAAAATATTTAGGTACTCTGATATTGGGTGAATATATATTTATGATTGTTATAGCCTCTCAATGAAATGGTCCTTTTATTATTATATAATAACAGTTGTGTCTTTTCACAACTTCTGACATAATGTTTTTCTGATATAGATACAACTACCCCTTCTCTCTATTGGTGTCCATTTGCATGCATGGAGTACCTTTTCCATAATTTAACTTTCAGCGTGTGATTCCTTAAGTATTAAGTGAGTGTCTTGTAAGCAGCATATAGCTGAGTCTCACTTTTTTTTTTACTGATTTAGCCCCTCTATACCCTTTGATTAAAGAATTTAAACTATTTATATTTAGAGTAATTATTGATACCTAAGGACTTACTATTGTGATTTTTAAATTGTTTCTGATTGTTTTGTAGTTCCTTTCTACCTAACTTACTGTCTCCTTTGTGAATTGATGATTTTTGCAAGAGTATGGTTTGATTTTCTCTTTGTCTTTTGTGTACCTATTATAGATTTTAGCATTCTGGTTACCAGAAGGCATTTGTAATATATCTTATAGCTAAAGCAGTCTATTTTAAAGTGATAACAACTTAACTCCAATTGCATATAGAAGGACTCCACATTTTCCCCCCACCTCACATTTGATGTTGTTGATGTCACAATTCATTATTTTTTTCCTTGGCAAAATTGAGATATAATTGAAAACATTATATTAGTTTCAGGCATACCACGTAATGATTCAATATTTGTATATATTGTGAAATGATCACAATAAGTCTAATTATCATCCATCACCATACATAGTTACAAAATTTTTTTATGACGAGGACTTTTAAGTTCTACTCTCTTAGTACCTTTCAAATATGCAATAAAGTATTATTAAGTATAGTCACCACGTTGTATATTACATCCCCATGACTTATTTATTTTATATTTTGAAGTTTGAACCTTTGGACCCCCTTTACACATCATATCCACCCACCATCCACCATCTCTGGCAACCACCAAATATTTCTTTATACCTATAAGTTTGGAATTTTACTTTTTTTATTCCACATATAAATAAGACCACATGTTATTTTTCTTTCTTTGTATGATCTGTTTCACTTGGCATAAAGCTCTCAAGACCCATCCATGTTGTCCCAAATGGCAAGATTTCATTCCTTTTTTATGGATGAATGGTAATACCATAAATATCATATTTTCAATATCCATTCATCTATCAATGCACATTTAGGTTGTTTCAAGTTAGTGTTTTGGTTTTCTTTGGATAAATACCCAGAAATGAATTACTACGTCATATGGTAGTTGTATTTTTAATTTTTTAAGAAACCGCCATACTGTTTTCCATGGTGGTTGCACCAGTTTGCATCCTTACCAGCAGTGCATGAGGGTTCCCTTTTCTCCACATCCTCACCAACATTTGTTATTTCTTGTATTTTGCATAATAGCCATTCTAACAGATGTCAAGTGATATCTCATTGTGGTTTTCATTTGCATTTCCCTGATGATTAGTGATGTTGAGTATCTTTTCATGTACCTGATCACCATTGGTATCTCTCCTTTAGAAAAATGTCTATTCAGTGCCTAGACTTACTTTTTAATCAGATTTGTGGTTTTTTGCTAATGAGTTGTGTGAACTCTTTATATACTTTGGATATTAACCATTATCAGATATATGATTTGCAAATATTTTGCCCCATTCAGTAAGCTGCCTTTTCTTTTTCCTGATGGTTTCCTTTGCTGTGCAGAAGTTTTTACTTTGATGTAGTCCCACTTGTTTATTTTTGTGTGTTTTTGGTCTTTGCTTTTGGTGTCAGATCCAAAAATATCACCACCAAGACTGATGTCAAGGAACATATCTCCTATATTTTCTTCTAGGAGATTTTTGGTTTCAGTTCTTACATTCAAATCTTTATTCCATTTTGAATTAATTCTTATGTATGGTGTAATATAGTGACCCAGTGTAATTCTCTTGCATGTGGCTGTCTAGTTTTCCCATCACTGTTTATTGAAGAGACTATTTCCCATTTTATATTCTTGGCTCCTTTGTCATAAATTAATGAACCATATACACATGGGGTTTTTTTCTTCTGGTCTCTGTGTTCTGTTCCATTGATCTGTCTGTTTTTATTCCAATGACATGTTGTTTTGATTACTATACCTTTGTATATAGCTTGAAATCAGGAAGTGTGATGCCTCCAGCTTTGTTGTTCTTTCTCAAGATTGCTTTGGCTATTCCAGATTTTTTCTGATTCCATAAAAATTCTAGGACTATTTCTAATATTTCTGTGGGAAAAAAACCATTGGAATTTTGATAGGGATTGGATTAAATCTGTAGATAACTGAATAGTATGAACAGTTTAACAATACTAATTCTCCCAGTCTGTAAGCATGAAATACCTTGCCATTTATTTGTGTCTTCAATTTCTTTCATCAATGACTAAAAGTTTTAGTGTACAGACTTTCATCTATTTCATTAAGTTAATTCTTAAGTATTTTATTTTTGATGAAATTTTAAATGGAAATTTCTTAACTTCTCTTTGTGGTCATTTATTATTAGTGTATAAAAACACAACAGATTTGTGTATATTTATTTTGTATTGTGCAAATTTACTGAAGTTGTGGGAGTGACGTCAGCATCATGGGGGAGTGAGTTATTCCCTTAATCTCTCCCCCATACATTACAGCAAAACAGACATTCATTAACCAACAGAGGATTCCCTACAAGGCACAATAGGGCATCTGAAAGATCCACAAAGCCATACATATGAAAGCAGTGGTACCAGATCCCTGGAAAACAGTGGAAGGAGGTGAGAAGATCCCCTCTCCCTGCCTAGTGGCAGCAGTCTAGTTTGCAGGTCCTCAAACAGCTGCCAGAGTGTGACTATAAAAGGAGATGGGAGCAAGCAGGCCTGCACATGAACACTTTCACTTTCAGAGTTGCACCCTGGACTTCTGGAATGCTCCACACCAAGTGGTGCAGCTCAACCACCACATGGACAACCCTACCAAGCACAGCAGCCCGGGCAAAACAACTGTGAGTACAGACCATGCCTGTGCACATGAAAAACTACCCCTCACCTCCCGCCTAGCACATGAGCTCAGCCAGTCACTGGCTAAGGCAGGAGTTCTACACAAAAGCACCAGTATGTGCATGTGTGATCTACCAAGTGGCTGTGACCAGCCTGCACAAAGACAGACAAGCCCTATCAGCACAACACAGCTACTGATCCACTTCAAAGATGGCAAGTGGAATCTGTGACCTAATACTACTACAAATGCCATGGCAAAGGATCAGTTCATTAATCACCATGAAAAATGACTATAAGACTTCAGAGCAGAAGGAAAATGACAAGGCTCCAGAAACCAATCCTGAAGTCACAGAAATTTACAATCTAAATTACAGAAGTTTCAAAAGAGCTGTCATAAAGAAACTCAATGTGTTACAAAAACACCTCAGAAAGACAGTTCAGTGAAATCAGGAATAAAATTGATGAGCAGAAGAAATAGTTCACCAAAGAGTTTGAAACTCTAAAAAAAAACCAAGCAAAAATTCTAGAGATGAAGAACACAATGAATGATAACAACAAAAAAAAACCCTAGAAACCTTAAAAAACAAAGCTGATGTTACAGAGGAAAAAATTATGATGTAGAGGACAGAAATATAGAAATGCTTCAGGTGGAGGAGGAGAGAGAACTAATACTTATAAAAAAGAAATTCATTGAGAAATATCTAACATGGTTAGGAAATGTAATATAAGGATTATAGGTATTCCAAAGGGAGAAGAGAGGGAGAAAGGAGCCAAGAGCTTGTATAAAGAAATAATAGTTGAGAACTTCACAAACCTGGTGAAAGAACTAGACTTACAATTACATGAAGCCAATAGAACTCTTAATTAGATCAATGCAAAAAGGTCTTCTCAGAGGCATATAATAGTAAAACTGTCAAAGTCAATAACAAAGAAAAAATATTAAGGGCAAAAAGGCAGAAGAGAATAATCAATCTACAAAGGAACCAGTATAAGGCTTTCAGCAGATTTCTCTGCAGACACCTTACAGGCCAGGAGAGATTGGAATGATATATTCAAATAATGAAAGACAGGGGAGTGACATCAGCATCATGGTGGAGTTAGCTTTCTCCTTTAAAATCTCTGCCCCCTAAGACACAACAAAAACATCATTTACATATCAACAGAGGACAATCATACATCACAAAAGATGTCTAAGAGCCCCACACAGCTGTACATCTGGAGGTGGAGGGACAGAAAGCCACAGAGGATGTGGGGAAAGGTAAGGAAAAATACTTCCACTCCCTGATTGACAACTCCAGTCCACACAACTCACAGACAGAGGGAGGGAGGGGTGGCCTTCTGGGAGAAAACTAGCACTGTACAAGTGCTTTCACAGACTGAGAAATTCCCACATGGAGGAAATGATGGCACTGTTATGAGGGTGTGGTCAACATCCAAGCATCCCAGGAGAGCAGATAGCAAGGGAAGAAACAAGACCCCAGGAGCAGGCAGATGAAAGAGAGCCCCTACACCCACACACCCTGTGCTTCAGCACAATCCCCTTGTGGATTGCAGTGGGCTCAGAATACACAGTTCTTGACCCCCACTCAGTGGCAGCAGGTGGAAACTGCAAGCAGATACCCTCACCATGAGAAATAGTAAATCAAAATCTGCAGGTTCTACACAAAAATATATTAAATCTCCTGAGCTAAAGGAAAATGACAAATACCCAGGAATCAAACTTGAAGGCACAGAAAACTATAACTTAAATGGCAGAGAATTAAAAATACCTATCATAAAAAACTCAATAAATTACAGGACAACTCAGATAGACTATTCAATGAATTCATGAATTGCTTCAGAAAAGCTTGAAACCATAACGAAAAACGAATCAGAAATCTAACTCAAAATGGATCAAAGACCTGAAACTATAAAACTCTTGGAAGAAAATATAGGCAGTACACTATTTGACATCCGTCATAAAGGGATCCTTTCCGAGTCCATATCTACTAGGACAAGGGAAACAAAAGAAAAAATAAACAAGTGGGACTTCATCAGACTAGAGGGATTCTACAAGTCAAATGAAACCAGCATCAAAATGAATAGACAACCCACCAGCTGGGAGAAAATATGTGCAAATCATTTATCTGACAAGGGCTTAATCTCTATAATATAAAGTGAGATCTGATACTATAAAACTCCTGGAAGAGAATATAGGCAGCACACTATTTGACTCAGTCATAAAGGGATCTTTTCCCATTCCACGTCTACTTGGACAAGGGAAACAAAGGAAAAAATAAACCAGTGGGACCTCATCAGATTTCAGAGCTTCTACAAGGCAAATGAAACCAGGATCAAAATGAATACACAACCCACCAGCTGGGAGAAAATATTTGCAAATCATATATCTGACAAGGGATTAACCTCCATAATATATAAAGAACTCACACAACTGAACAACAACAAAAAACAACCCACTCAAAAAGTGGGCAGAGGATATGAACAGACATTTTTTCCAAGGAAGATATACAGATGACCAATAATCACACAAGAAGATTTTCAACATCACTAATCATAAGGGAAATGCAAATCAAAACTACACTAAGATATACCTTATACACATTAGAATGGCTATAATCACCAAAACAAAAAACCACAAATTTTGGAGAGGTTGTGGAGAAATGGGAACCATAATTCAATGCTGATGGGATAGCAAACTGATGCAACCTTTATGGAAAAGAGTATGGAGATTCCTCCAAAAATTTAAAATGAAATACCTCATGATCCACCTATCCCACTCTTGGATATCTACCCAATGAACCTGAAATCAATAATTCAAGGAGGCCTATGCACCCCTATGTTCATTGCAGCATTATTCATTCTAGCAAGAAGTGGAAGTCTCCCAAGTATCCCTTGATTGATTATTGCATAAAGAAAATGTGGTATATATACACAACAGAATACTACTCAGCCATAAAATAAAGACAAAATTGTCCCATTTGCAACATGGATGGACCTAGAGGGTATTATGTTAAGTGAAATAAGCCAGAGAGAGAGAAGGACAAACACTTCATGATGTCACTCATATGTGGAATGTAAACTAACATGCAGAGAGAGAGAGAGCTGTTTGGTGGTTACCAGGGGCAAGGAGAGTGGGGATTGGGCACAAGGGGTGAAGGAATGCACTCATATGGTCATTGACAAAAAATAATGTACAACTAAATTTTCACAATGTTATAAACTATTAAGACATCAATGAAAAAGTAAAAACAATGATAGCCAAATAGTTTACACCATGAATACTCTCTCCAATCAAAATTCCTTCAGATAAGATGGAGAAATAAAATCTTTCCCATATAAACAAAAGTTGAGTGAGTTCATCTCAACTAGACCTCCCTTATAAAAAATGATCAAGAATGCCCTTCTAGGGGGCCACCCGGTGGCGCAGCGGTTTAGTCCGCACTTGGCAGCCCGGAGTTCGCAAGTTCGGATCCCGGGCGCCTGCCGACGCACTGCCTGTCAGCCATGCTGTGGCGGCGTCCCATATAAAGTGGAGGAAGATGGGCATGGATGTTAGCCCAGGGCCAGTCTTCCTCAGCAAAAAGGGGAGGATTGGCAACAGATGTTAGCTCAGGGCTGGTCTTCCCCACAAAAAAAAAAAAAAAGAATGCCCTTCTACCTGAAACAAAAAGGCAAAGGTTGAAAAGTCTTAAGAAAGGAGATGAATAGACAAAAGCAGAAAATTGCCATTCTCTATCAGAACAGGTTAGCAAAAAATTATAACATGAAATCTAAAGGGAAGGAAAGCATCAAAAAGAACTATAAACACTTCCATTTAGTCACAAACTCACAACACAAAACAGATTAATTTTTGAAAGCAATAACTTAGAAGGGGAAGAGGAAAGAGATGGAACCTGCTTAGGCTAATGGAGACAAGAGACTATCAGAAAATGGACGATCTCATCTATGAGATATTTTATAGCTACCTATGGTAGCCACTAAGCAAAAAATCAGAGCAGAGACACAAATCATAAATAAAGAGCAAACTGTGAAAAACACCAAGCTGCAATGGCAATCAGAAATACAAGGGAAATATAGAACAAGAAAACAAGAGTTAAATGGCAGTATTAAGCCCTCATATAGCAATAATCACTGAAAATGTAAATGGATTGAACTCTCCAATCAAAGAACACACAGTGGAGTGACATCAGCATCATGGTGGAGTGAGCTTTTCCCTTAGACTGTGCCCCCTGAGATAGAGTGAAAAGGACATTCAAAAACCAACAGAGTACATTCAACCAACACAGTAGTTGTCTGAGAGACACACGCAGCCATATGTCTGAAGTTGGAGATTCTGGACCTCTTGGAAAGAAGTGGAAGGATACCAGGGAATCTCCTCTCCACCCCCAGTAGTGATCTAGGGTGTGGGAATGCATGTAGCTCTGAGAGGACAGGGAGAGGAGAAGTTCTCTGGGGGAAAACCTGGGCTCTCCAAATTGCCTGCTAGCCATGGGAAATTTCCACACAGAGGATGCTAAGCTATTGAAGGAGTGTCTTCATCAACCCAGCACTCCAGAAGGGCAGATAGCAAGGGCAAAGTGAGAATGCCCCTGGGATCACACACATGAAAGAAAGCAACTATCCCCCCCACCTGGTGCACCAGCTTGGCCTGTAGGCCAGAGCAAGGGGCCTGTGCCAGAGTGTCTACACATAGGTTACTAAAGCAGCAGCTGCAAGTAGGCAATTCCAGATGGAGCTTGTCAGCATAGATTCCAAAGGACAGGCACAGATGCCAGAGATAGCAGTGGTCTTTGAATACACACCTCCTGCCACCTCCCAGTGGTGGCAGATGGAGTCTATGACCAGATACTACCAATTGTGAAGCCACAAATTCACCCCATCAAATAATATTAAGAGGTAGTTAATACTGCACACCAGAAGGAAAATAGCAAGCATCCAGAAATCAATCCAAAAGGAACAGAAATTTACAATCTAAATGACAGAGAATTCAAAATAGCTATCATTGAAAAACTCAATGTTGAGTGACGTCAGCATCATGGCTGAGTGAGATTCCCTCTTTGAATCTCTGCCCCTTAAGGCACAACAAAAACATCATTCGCATACCAACAGAGGTCAATCAAACACTACAAAGGACTTCTAAGAAACTCTTGCTGTGGTACATCTGATGGTGGAGGCACGAGAAGCCCCAAAGGACGTGAGGAAAGGAAAGGAGTTTTACTCCCCCTCCCCAATTGATTGGCAAAGACAGACAGCACACCTCGCAGACAGATGGGGAGGGGCGGCCCTCTGTGGGGAAAACTATCGTCCTCCAGCTGCTCTCATGGACTGTTGAGAGATCCCCACAGGGAAGTGATGATGGATTGTTTAGGGGGTGTGGTAAACACCCCAACAGAGCCAGAAAGGAAGCCCCTGTGTCAGGCAGGAGAAAGAGAGAACCCCTCCCCCCACACACCCTGCAATTCAACACAATCCTTCTGGGGACTGCAGTGGGCTCAGAGCAAACTGCTCATAACCTCCATCCATTGGGAGCAAGTGGAAACTGCAGAGCCAACTTCAAGATGAAGAAAGGCAAAGGTAAATCCGTGGGAATCTATGCAACAGTATCTTATGTCTACAGACCAAGAGCAAAATGACAAACATGCACAAACCAACCCTGAAGGCACAGAAATCTATAACCTGAATGACAGAGAATTCAAAATAGCTATCATAAAAAAACTTGACAAAATACAAGAGAAACGAATCGACAAATGCAGGGATTTCTTCACAAAAGAGATTGAAATCATAAAGAAAAACCAATCAGAATTATTGGAGATAAAAAACACAATGCACGAGATAATGGAAAAACTGGAGCCTTTAAAGAGCAGAACTGACAATATGGAGGAAAGAATTAGCATTATTGAGGATAGCCATGCAGAAACGCTCCAGATAGAGGAGGAGAGAGAGCTAAGACTAAAAAAAAATGAAGAAATTCTTTGAGAAATATCAGACTCAATGAGGAAAGGCAACATAAGGATAATAGGTATTCCAGAAGGAGAAGAAAGAGAAAAAGGAGCAGAGAGTGTGTTCAAGGAAATAATAGCTGAGAACTTCCCAAACCTGGGGAAAGAGTTGGAAATAACAATGAATGAAGTCAACAGATCACCTAAATATATAAACAGGAAAAGACCAACTCCACGGCACAGAATAGCAAAGCTGGCAAAAGTCAATGACAAAAAATAAATATTAAGGGCAGCTAAACAAAAAAACAAAATAACATACAAAGGAAACCCCATCAAGCTCTCAGCTGATTTCTCAACAGAAACTATACAGGCTAGTAGAGACTGGAAAGATATATTCAAAATCCTGAAAGAGAAAAACCTTCAGCCAAGAATGCTTTATCCAGTGAAAATATCCTTCAAATATGATGGAGAAATAATAACTCTCCCTGATAAACAAAAGCTAAGGCAGTTCATCACCACAAGACCTCCATTACAAGAAATGCTCAAGAAAGCCCTTAGGCCTGAAAAACAACAAAAGAGAAAGGGGTTATAAAGGTTTAAGCGAGGAGAAAAGCAACAAGACTAAACCAGAAAAAACTACAGTTGGATAACATCAAAAATTAATTCAAGCTCATCACTGTAAACACACACTTATGACACAAGATGGAATAAGTAGTGACAACAACAAATAAGGAGGGGAAGAGGAAAGGGATTGAATTGACCCCGTCTAAGTAAACAAGAGGCATCTGAAAATGTACTCTCTTATCCAGGAGATCTTTCATGTAAACCTCACGATAACCACTAGACAAATAACCAGAAGAGAACCACATATAACAAATAAAGAAAAAACGAAGAGAATCATCATGCAGAAACACCAAACTGAATTGGCAGTCCGAAACAAATGCGATAAGAAATGAAGGAAATGCAAAAGAACCAGAAAATGAACAATAAAATAGCAACGTGAACCCTCACATATCAATAATCACTCTAAATGTTAACAGATTGAATTCTCCAATCAAAAGACGCAGAGTGGCAGGATGGATTAAAAACCAAGATCCAACAATTTGCTGCCACCAGGAAACACAGCTCAGCTCTAAAGACAAACACAGACTCACAATAAAAGCATGGAAAATGATACTCCAACCTAATGACAAACAAAAGAAAGCAGGAGTTGCCATACTTATATCAGACAAAGTAGACTTCAAGATAAGAAAGGTAATGAGAGACAAAGAAGGGCAATATATAATGATAAAAGGGACACTTCACCAAGAAGACATAACACTTATAAATATCTATGCACCCAACACAGGAGCACCAAAGTACATAAAACAACTGCTAAAACACCTAAGAGGAGATATTAACAACAGCACAATAATAGTAGGGAATCTTAACACCCCCCTAACATCAATGGGTAGGTCATCCAGACTAAATTCAATAAGGAAATAATGGACTTTAACGAAAAACTAGAGGTGATGGACTTAATAGACATACACAGAGCACTCCACCCAAAAACAGCAGAGTACACATTTTTCTCTAGTACACATGGAACATTCTCATGGATAGGCCATATATTAGGAAACAAGGCAAACCTTTATAAATTTAAGAAGATTGAAATCATTACAAGCATCTTTTCTGATCATAATGCTGTGAAACTAGAAATCAACTGCAAGAAAAAAATTGAGAAAGGGACAAAGATGTGGAAACTTAACAACATGCTACTGAACAACCAATGGATCATTGATGAAATTAAAGGAGAAATCAAAAGCTATCTGGAGACAAATGAAAAGGAAAATACACCACACCAACTCATATGGGATGCAGCAAAAGCAGTCCTGAGAGGGAAATTCATAGCAATACAAGCTCACCTTAACAAACAAGAAAAATCCCAAATAAATAACCTTAAACTGCACTTAACAGAATTAGAAAAAGAAGATCAGACAAAGCCCCAAATCAGCAGAAGGAGGGAAATAATAAAAATCAGAGCAGAAATAAATGAAATTGAAACCAAAAAAAAAAAAGAAAAAACAGTAGAAAGGATCAATGAAACAAAGAGCTGGTTCTTTGAGAAGATAAATATAATTGACAAACCCTTAGCCAGACTCACTAAAAAAAAGAGGGAGAAGACTAAAATAAATAAAATTAGAAATGAAAAAGGAGAAATGACAATGGATACCAAAGAAATACAAAGGATTATTAGGGAATACTATGAAAAACCATACGGCAACAAATTGGAAAATCTAGAGGAAATGGACAAATTCTTGGATGCATACAACGTCCCAAAATGGAATCAAGAAGAAATAGAGAATCTGAATAGACCAATCACAAGTAAAGAGATTGAAAGCATAATCAAAAACCCCCCCAAAAATAAAAGCCCAGGACCAGATGGCTTCCCTGGAGAATTTTACCAAACATTCAAAGAAGATTTAGCACCTATCCTTCTCAAACTATTCCAAAAAATAGAGGAAGATGTAATATTTCCTAACACATTCTACGAGGCCAACATCATCCTGATACCAAAGCCAGACAAGGACAATACAAAGAAGGAAAACAACCACCGGCCAATATCACTGATGAACATAGACACAAAAATCCTCAACAAAATATTGGCAAACTGAATACAGCAATACATCAAAAAGATCATACACCATGATCAAGTGGGATTTATACCAGGGACACAGGGATGGTTCAACATCCACACATCAATCAACATGATACACCACATGAATGAAACAAAGAATAAACAACCCACAATCATCTCATTCGATACAGAGAAGGCATTCAACAAGATCCAACATCCACTTATGATAGAAACTCTCAACAAAATGGGTATAGAAAGAAAGTATCTGAACATAATATGGGCCACATATGACAAACCTACAGCTTACCTCCTACTCATTGGGGAAAAACTGAAAGCCATTCCTCTGAGGACAGGAACAAGACAAGGGTGCCCACTCTTGCTGCTCTTAATCAACATAGTACTGGAAGTTCTGGCCAGAGCAATTAGGCAAGAAAAAGGAATAAAAGGACTCCAAATGGGCAATGAACAAGTGAAACTCTCACTATTTGCAGATGACATGATCTTATACATAGAAAACCCCAAAAAATCCATTGGAAAACCACTAGAAGTAATCAACAACTACAGCAAAATGGCAGGGTATAAAATCAAGTTACAAAAATCAGTTGCATTTCTATACACTAATGATGAACTAACAGAAAGAGAACTCAAAATGACAATCCCATTTACAATTGCAGCAAAAAGAATAAAATACCTGGGAATAAATTTAACCAAAGAGGTGAAAAACCTATACAATGAAAACTATAAGACACTATTGAAAGAAATCGAGGAAGACATATACAAATGGAAAAATATTCCATGCACATGGATTGGAAGAATAAACATAGTTAAAATGTCCGTTCTACCTAAAGCAATCTACAGAGTCATTGCAATCCCAATCAGAATCCCAATGTCATTCTTCATGGAAATAGAACAAAAAATACTGAAATTCGTATGGGGCAACAAAAGACCCCAAATAGCTAAAGCAATCCTGAAAAAAAAAGAACAAAGCTGGAGGCATCACAGTCCTTGATTTCATAATATACTATAGAGCTATAGCATGGTACTGGTACAAAAATAGACACACAGATCAATGGAACAGAATTGAAAGCCCAGAAATAAAACCACACACCCATGGACAGTTAATCTTCGACAAAGGAGTGAAGAACATACAATGGAGAAAGGGAAGTCTGTTCAATAAATCGTGCTGGGAAAATTGGACATGCAAAAGAATGAAAGTACACCATTTCCTATCGCCATGCACAAAAATCAATTCAGAATGGATTAAGGACTGAGACTACAAAACTCCTGGAAGAAAATATAGGCAGTACACTAATTGACATTGGTCATAAAGGGATCCTTTCAGATTCCATGTCTACTCGGACAAGGGAAACAAAAGAAAAAATAAATGAGTGGGACTTCATCAGACTATAGAGCTTCTTCATGGCAAATGAAACCAGGATCAAAATGAGGAGACAATCCACCAGCTGGGAGAAAATATTCACAAATCATTTATCAGACAAGGGATTAGTCTCCATAATATATAAAGAACTTGTACAACTGAGCAACAAAAAAACAAACAGCCTGATGAAAAAATGGGCAGAGGTTATGAACATTTTTCCAAAGAAGATATACAGATGGCCAATAGGCAGATGAAAAGATGTTTGACATCACTATTCATCAGGGAAATGCAAATCAAAATTATCACCTTACACCTGTTAGAATGGGTATAATCACCAAAAGAAGAACAAAAACAAATGTTCCAGAGGATGTGGAGAAAAGGGAACCCTCATACACTGCTGGTGGGAATGCAAACTGGTGCAGCCACTATGGAAAACAGTATGGAGATTGCTCAAAAAATTAAAAATAGAAATAACATATGATCCAGCTATCTCACTACTAGGTCTTTATTCAAAGAACATGAAATCAACAATTCAAAGAGATGTATGCACCCCTATGTTCACTGCAGCATTATTCAAAATAGCCAAGACATGGAAGCAACCCAACTGCCTGTCGACTGATGAATGGATAAAGATGTTGTATGTGTATATACAATGGAATACTACTCAGGCTTAAAAAAACTTGTACCATTTGCAACAACATGGATGGAGCTTCAGGGTGTATTGTTAACCAAACTAAGCAAGACAGAGAAACACAAACACCACATGATTTCACTCATATGTGGAAGATAAACACATGGATAGAGGACCATTGGGGTTCCCTTGTATGTAACAAGTTGTTTTTCTCTTGCTGCTTTTAAGATACTTTCTTTTCAACTAACTTTTGACATTTTTATTATAATTTGTCTTGGTTTCAGTCTCTTTGGGTTGATAAATAAAATGGTAAGCAATAGGATATATTGAAGTCTATGAGGAAGCCATTTCATGTAAAACTAATTCAGCCTGACCTTGTTTTTCCAAAAGGGCCTGAATGGCCTTTGAACATGCATTGTATATCTGCTTTGAGCATTTACCATGTCCCAGAGATGAGAACAAATGCCCTTAAGATAGGATGCAAATTCCCCCACATTAGCATTTCCTTAAGGATAAGCATTTTTCCCTAGGAGAGGATTTGATTGTTGTGCTCATCCTGTGACCACCCAGCTTGAGACAGCAGACCTGCTCCCTGCAGTGTCCATCAAAGGCTGTGCCGACAGGGCAATCTCATGACTATTATAAAAAGGACATTGCATTCATATGTGATATATGCTCTTTGACAGTATATGACCACTCTGTACACCCCAGTTCTTTGATGCCCTTCCTTCCTTGGGGAAGGAAAGCCCTGGGCTATATGGTCCTCAAAATTTGGCTCATAATAAACTCACCCCAATTTTGATTTATAGATTGGCTATGGATTATTTGTGTTGACAGTGTTCATCTTATTTAGAACTCTCTGGACTTCCTGGATCTGAATGCCTGTTTCCTTTTCCAGCTTAGGGAAGTTTCCAGCCATTATTTCTTCAAATAAATTTTCTGCCCCTTTCTCTCTATCTTCTTTTGGGATCCTTATAATGCAGATGTTAGTCCACGTGGTATTGTCCCATAAGTCCCTTAAGCTATCTTCACTAATTTAAATTTGTTTTTCTGGTTTTTTGCTGCTCTGATTGGTGGGGGCCACTGCCCCATTTTTGAGTTCACTGATCCTTTCTTCTACTTCATCTAGTTTGATATTGAACCCCTGCAGTGTACTTTTCAGTTCAGTTATTGTGTTCTTCAGTGATTTCTTCTGTGACTTCTATTTCTGCTTCCTTATAGTTTCTATCTATTGAAATTCTCACTTCTTTCATCCATTCATCTGCCCAGTCCCAATTCAATGAGCATTTTTATGACCATTACTTTGAACTCCTTTTCAAGTAAATTACTTATCTCCATTTCATTAAAGTTTTTTTCCCTGAGGTTTTATCTTCTTATTTCATTTGGAACTTATTCTTTTGTTTCCTCAATTGTCTTGACTCTTTGATGGTTTCTATGCATTACATGAAACAGACACCTCTCCTAGTCTTGAAGGAGTGGCCTCATGTAGGAGATCAACCTTATCATTCAACTTTGTCCTAGCTCTTGTTTGTCTCTCAAACCTTTGTGATTGTCCAGGCAGGCTATTTTATTTGTAATAGCTCCCAGTATTTGAGGGGCTGCCAAGGCCTGTCAATGTCCCAAAGGGGAATATCTCAGTCAGCACCTAGATTCAGGCCTATTGGAAGCCAGACACTCAGGCAGCAGCATTTAAAGTATGTAAATACACTCCTGTGAGATTGCAAACACAACCTTTGTGGGCCACCAGAGGCAGGCAATCGGGATGTGTCCCCTGAGTAATATTCGCAAAACCTTGGGCTCCACACAAGTGTATAAGCTCCTTTCTGGGAAATAACAGTGAGCTATAGCAAGGCAGAGTGAAAGAACAAAGATGCCATCACGTGGCGCAGCAGACCTATTCAAGGAAAACTTTGACACATTATTTAAAGGAATCTAAGATGACATAAAGAAATGGGAAGATATTCCATGCACATGTAATGGAAGAATAAACATAAATGAAATGTTGATACTACAAAAAAGAATCTACAGATTCAGTGAAATCTGAAAGAGAATCCCAATGACATTCATGATGGAAATAGAACAAAGAATCCTAAAATTCATGTGGGGCAAAAAAAGACCACAAATAGCTAAAGAAATCCGGAGAAAAAAGAACATAGCTGGAGGGAACACAATCCTAGACTTCAAATAAATGATAGAGGTATACTAATGAAAAGAGCATGGTACTGGTGTACAAAAAGACACAAATATGAAAGGAACAGAAATGAAACCACACGTTTCCAGACAGCTAAACGTCAACAAAGGAGCTAAGAGCATAAAATGGAGAAACGAAAACGTCTTCAATAAATGGTGTTGAGAAAACTGGACAGCCACAAGCAAAGAAGAAAAGTACAAAATTATCTTTGCCAATAAACAAAAGATAACTCAAAAGAGTTTAAAGATTTGAAGGTAATATGTGAACCCATAAAACACCAGGAAGAATACACAGAGAGTTCCCGCTCTAGGATCAGGCTTAGAAGGATGATTTCAAATACCTTGTCTACAGGGACAAGGGAAGCAAAGAAAGAATAAGGAATCAGACATCAACTCCCACCCTCCTATCCGCGTAGAGATACGCGGTGTGCCTGTGTGCCGGCGTGGGTGCCTGCACAGACGCGTTTAGCTGAATATGACTGTGCACGTATGTGCCCGGGTTCAGGAAGATAAGCGTAGGCGAATGCAGGGAAAGGTGTGAAGTGATGCACCCAAATGTGAGAAAACGATGACCCCTGAGGCTGAGAGTGGGGATTCCACCACTTGCTGGTCCCAATCCCCGCCCTTCTTTCTCCCTGCATTTTCCCCAAGGAAGGGTCAGACGTGCCCTGGTGCTTAATATCTATCTGGGAAAGATCCACCTTAGGCCCCACCTGGCAGGATGGTGGTGACTTTTGTTTTCCCGGGGTGTGTGTGTGTGTGTGTGTGTGTCTGTGTTTGGGGGGGTGCCTGTGTGTTTCTCATCAATTTCAAATGTTTGCCTACTTCCTGGAAGAGCTTGGTGTGGAAGAATGTCCGAAACAGCGACTCCACAGTCCTAAGAGCCCTTAAGATAACCCTGAGTGTTGGGATTCCCTGCAATGTGGGTTTTCATTCCTATGGAGTGCCGCTGGGTCTGCACATCTAGGAAGACTTTTACAAGGCGAAGGAAGGAAACATTTGGGAAAGCGTAAAAAAGCCTCAGGATCACGTTCCACATTGCTCTCTCGAGGCACTGGGTGGCATGGGTACGAGGACGTTAAACAGTCACACCAAGGTGACCACTGCTTTGCTCTGCATCCCAATCTGCTCTGTATCAAGGCCCTTATCCGCGGTTTTGCGTGTCCGCCCGGAAACACGGCCTTGCATTAAGGTTCCTCAGAAGTGGTGTTTCTACGGTTTGTTTGGGATTTTCGGGGGGTGGTGGGGTGGGGGGAACCATAATTTCCCCTCCAAGGTCTCCTTTGTTTTCCGGGGCAAATACTGGCCCAGCATCAGAGGTTACTGTTGAGAAGCGGAACGATCTACATACCAAACCAGGCCCCCAACCACCCTTCTGCCAGGGGCCCCTCCAAACCCTAAGCCCCCCCCCACCCAGGCCCCCTTCCACAGCCAGCCCCCACCCACCCTCCTAACCTCCACCCTCTCTCCAAGGATAAAACGTCACAGGGGGCCTGGACAAACTGAGCACGACAAATGGACGTGCTCCTGGCGCGGAATCGAAACCCGTGAGCCTGGCTACCAACGCCTGTGGGCAGAAAGACCCCGATGTGAACTTGTGAGCAAAGGTATTCTAGTGAGGGCACGGGACACACCAGGCTCCGAATGAGTTGCCAAGTGGCCTTCCCGGAGACCCACCCGTGTAACCCATCCCATTCCGGAAAGGCCCACCCGTGGGCACAAACCGGTGCCTGGGGATCCTCCGGAGGCTGGTGGCCTCCGGAGCCTTGTGACGGCCGGCACAACCCCGTTGTGCAGGATGGGTCAACAGTCTCTGGACCCCTGTGGGGCCCGGCTGCCTCCGACCCAGTCTTTGGCCCAGTGAAGCAAGCGACGTCAGAAGAAGGGAGTCTGCTGCCTAGGGACAGGTGCGGCGCAGAGGAGCAAGAGGCCAGGTGTTGTCTGAAGACTCAAAGAAGAATCTGCAAGCCCAGCGGTGGGGTTTCCTGAGGGCTGTCTGCATTCACAGTGAACCCTAGCCTGAAGAGACTCCAGAAAAGCCTAGCTACTCTCGCAGGTTTGCCCCAAAGCGGCCAAGCTGGTGAGGAGCCCAGCTGAAGGTGAGATGGGTGCTCTGTGGCCTAGAGGAGGACGGGGACGGTGGCGATGGTATTTTCCCCTCTTTCTCTGTCTGGCAGCAAATGGAGGGAGAGGAAGGCTTGGGGGGGGGGCGCAGGGAAAGGCGTGACTGGCATTTGTGGGGCCACAGTGCCATCCAGCGGAACCCGTTTCAGAGAAGCCCAGGCAGCAGCGACCTGACCTGCCTTCCTGCCGGGCACAGCGCTCAGCAGGGATGTGCCGGGCTGTCTGGGCTCTACCCAAGCCAGGCTTTCCCTCACCGGGGGTCACAGGCCTACAGGGAAGTGTGCCTGCCAGTGGGACCCGGTGGGGAAGCGGCAGCTCTAGGGGCCCTGGGACACAGCAGGCAGCCCCAGGACCAAAGCGCTCAGGGGGCGGAGCTCCCCGTCAGCCATTTTGGGGTGGGCCCAGGAGAAGCGACACACCAGGGACTGCGGGGCCGCGGGCATTTCCTCTGGCGTCCTTTGTGGGGAGTACCGGGGTGCCCTGCCTGGGGCCACGCTGGCGCCGGGAGGCCCCTTTCCTCCCTGGGAGCTGAGGCGCTTAGAGGTTCTGGGGACGGGGCCACTGGCACTTGGCGGTCCCAGGCAGCTCCCAGTGGCAGCCAACTCGGGCTGCCTCTGGGCTTTCTGAGCGCCTTCCCCAGCTGTGGAGCCAGGGTCCAATCTCGGATCCAGCACACTGGTGAAGGGACAGACAGGAGCCAGTCGTCCAGGTGCACCCTCAGGAACACCCCCCGACCCCGGCCCCGGGCCTACGCCGCCATCTCCTCCGGACTCCTGGGCTTTCCCCAGCACTTGAGCCCCAGAAGCTCCCTCTCACAGAAAGGATTTCCGCTTGATGGCAGTATGACTCCACAAATGCCAACCAAACTGTCACCCTCCCCCTCACCCGACCCCACCCCCACTCCTTCTAGGCCTTGGTCCTCCGCCCCTTCGAAGGTAAAAGAAAATGATACATGGAGAGAGCCAGAAAGACAGAGAGAGAGAGAGAGAGAGATGTAAAATTGAAGAAAGAATAAGAGAAAAAGAAAGCAAGCAGACGCCTGGACCCACGGTGACCACTGAATACACAGGGAGAAATGACTGCTGACTAGGAGGCTGGACACCCTGCAGGCCTTTCCCCTTCCTTTGCCCCAACCCCATTTTTCTTGGTTCCTGCTCTTGGGAGAAGGAAACGGCAAAGGAGGCCACTTGAGCCTGCCTGCCTCCCTGACTCAGCTTGAGGGTTTAAATGGTGGGAGTGCTCCTGGACAATGTGGTGGCCTCCATGCTGACTTGCAAGTCACTTTCTTGCAGGACTCTGCTTCCTCCCAAGGCCTGGAGCTTCAGGCTGAGGTCACCACCACCACCACCAGACTCCCCCCCCGCCCCCCCGCCCCAGGTTCCGGGCTGGCCCAACAAAACAGCCAGAAAAGGCTGGCCCAACCTGCAGTCACGGGGCTGCATCCGGGAGCCTCCCCCCAAAGGGGTACCAAGCACTCACACTAGCATTGACTCTGGGCAGGCTGGCCCTGCTCTCACACAGGAGCCTGGGCAAGGCTGGCAAAAGCTCAGAGCCACAGGGCCCCCACACAGGACCAGGATCCTGGGGCGGGGACTGGCACTGACTCGCCTCCAATTTGGAGTCCCCATTTATCTGGGTGAACAAGGGAGGCTCCTCTCCAGGTTCACCCCTGCTGCTTGGGGTGACCTGGTAACAGATGACCAGCTCATGGAACACGGAATGGCTGCGTGTCCCTTTTGGAGCGCCCATCTGGGAACCTGTGTGTCAGCCTCCTTCTGTGTTTGTGTGCGTGCGTGCGTGTGCGCGTGTGTGTGTATGGCACTTGCCTACCTGGGTGCATGTGCGGCCATGTGTATCTGTGGGGGGGGGTGGGGGGGGTGGGGGCGTGTGTGTGGAGGTCTGTGCGTAGTCTGGGTGTGGGTGTCAGTGCTCGAGTCCCCAGTCCTCTGAGCACCCACCCGCCAATGCGAGCCCGAATGGGCCTGTGGGAGTGGAGGAGACAGCTGGTATGTACCCATTGAAATCTCTATCGTTCCGTGCACAAGACTGGATTGGGAACAAGAGGAAGCAGGGCGCAACTTGAAGAGGCTCCTACCGGCTCAAGTGTGGACTTTGGGAGCTTGAAGAAAGAGAAGAACTGCAAGGAATGGAAAGCCATGAGATATTTTGCAAGTCTTGAGTTCACGATGCTGTTTCATTGAAAAGTATCTTCTGGATCATTTTCTTTCGGGGGGGTGGCGGCAGGGAGGATGAGAGTGATCTCCAGCGCTGGTGGATGAAGGGAAAGAGTCGAACCCGGAATTTAGCTGCTGCCTACTTCGACACCTGTGCCTCCCCCATAACCAAAGAGCAGAGGTGGGAGGGGGCTCCACACAGCACCAGGCCCGCTAAGAATAGAAAGTGAAAGGAAAAGAGAGAAGCAGACCGTCACCACCATCCACCACGCCACCGCCAATGTCGTCGTGGGTCTAGTCCAGGGGCGCTTCACTGGGCGGTAACATAGTTAAGGGGTGACATGGAGACCCAAGCGGCCTTGCGATGGAAGCACAGCCCTCCCAGGCAGCCTCTTGTCAGTGGGATCCCTCCTGAGTGTCATCGAGGGTTCTGATCCAGCAGCTGGTCTGCAGGGCATAGAGAGGGCGAAAGGAGAGGCTGGGCCACAGCCTGAGTGTGGAACCGGCACACTCCAAAGGGCCAGGGAGCCCGGGGTATGCACGCAGGGCAAAGAAAGGGCAGGAGGACCCCCGGGAACTGCAGGGTAAAAGGGGCAGGTAAGGGACACCAGAGGGATGGGATAATCTCCCACGGTGATAAAGGGTCGGTTGTAATGTGAGGGGGTGTCCCTTACTCCCCCAAGCCACGCAGCTCATTTTAACTTCCAGGGGAAAAGTGAAGTTTATTGTCAGGAATGATTCTCTCCCTTCCCACTCAGGCACCCCGCCCCTTCCGCCCCACACCACCTCCCACAGAGCCCCCAACCCCAAGGCCGCCTTCCTGGAGAGAGGGACATCCACCAAGGAAGAACCGAAAGTAAAAGAAAAGAAGTGAAAGTAAAGAGCTGAAAGTGGAGAGCAAATTGAAAGCAAAGAGAGAATTGTAGTGGAGGAGAAGAATGCATGTGAGCTGAAATGCACTGTATCCCAAGTGGACAGGTGGAAGCAGCAGTGGCCTCCTGCGGCCTCCCAGGGGAAGAGCCATCAGCCAAGGCAGTGTCTCAGCCACTGAGGCAAAGGGTTGGACCCTGTCCAGAGAGAGGCCTGTTTGGCCACGCTGTGGTGCCCAACTGGGAAGTGGAAAGACGAACGGAAAGGGGCAAGGAGGAAGAACAGGGACCGAGGAGGGGCAAGAGTCGGGTCCACCGAGCCTCGCGTAGAGATACGCGGTGTGCCTGTGTGCCGGCGTGGGTGCCTGCACAGACGCGTTTAGCTGAATATGACTGTGCACGTATGTGCCCGGGTTCAGGAAGATAAGCGTAGGCGAATGCAGGGAAAGGTGTGAAGTGATGCACCCAAATGTGAGAAAACGATGACCCCTGAGGCTGAGAGTGGGGATTCCACCACTTGCTGGTCCCAATCCCCGCCCTTCTTTCTCCCTGCATTTTCCCCAAGGAAGGGTCAGACGTGCCCTGGTGCTTAATATCTATCTGGGAAAGATCCACCTTAGGCCCCACCTGGCAGGATGGTGGTGACTTTTGTTTTCCCGGGGTGTGTGTGTGTGTGTGTGTGTGTGTGTGTGTGTGTGTGTCTGTGTGTCTGTGTTTGGGGGGGTGCCTGTGTGTTTCTCATCAATTTCAAATGTTTGCCTACTTCCTGGAAGAGCTTGGTGTGGAAGAATGTCCGAAACAGCGACTCCACAGTCCTAAGAGCCCTTAAGATAACCCTGAGTGTTGGGATTCCCTGCAATGTGGGTTTTCATTCCTATGGAGTGCCGCTGGGTCTGCACATCTAGGAAGACTTTTACAAGGCGAAGGAAGGAAACATTTGGGAAAGCGTAAAAAAGCCTCAGGATCACGTTCCACATTGCTCTCTCGAGGCACTGGGTGGCATGGGTACGAGGACGTTAAACAGTCACACCAAGGTGACCACTGCTTTGCTCTGCATCCCAATCTGCTCTGTATCAAGGCCCTTATCCGCGGTTTTGCGTGTCCGCCCGGAAACACGGCCTTGCATTAAGGTTCCTCAGAAGTGGTGTTTCTACGGTTTGTTTGGGATTTTCGGGGGGTGGTGGGGTGGGGGGAACCATAATTTCCCCTCCAAGGTCTCCTTTGTTTTCCGGGGCAAATACTGGCCCAGCATCAGAGGTTACTGTTGAGAAGCGGAACGATCTACATACCAAACCAGGCCCCCAACCACCCTTCTGCCAGGGGCCCCTCCAAACCCTAAGCCCCCCCCCCCACCCCGGCCCCCTTCCACAGCCAGCCCCCACCCACCCTCCTAACCTCCACCCTCTCTCCAAGGATAAAACGTCACAGGGGGCCTGGACAAACTGAGCACGACAAATGGACGTGCTCCTGGCGCGGAATCGAAACCCGTGAGCCTGGCTACCAACGCCTGTGGGCAGAAAGACCCCGATGTGAACTTGTGAGCAAAGGTATTCTAGTGAGGGCACGGGACACACCAGGCTCCGAATGAGTTGCCAAGTGGCCTTCCCGGAGACCCACCCGTGTAACCCATCCCATTCCGGAAAGGCCCACCCGTGGGCACAAACCGGTGCCTGGGGATCCTCCGGAGGCTGGTGGCCTCCGGAGCCTTGTGACGGCTGGCACAACCCCGTTGTGCAGGATGGGTCAACAGTCTCTGGACCCCTGTGGGGCCCGGCTGCCTCCGACCCAGTCTTTGGCCCAGTGAAGCAAGCGACGTCAGAAGAAGGGAGTCTGCTGCCTAGGGACAGGTGCGGCGCAGAGGAGCAAGAGGCCAGGTGTTGTCTGAAGACTCAAAGAAGAATCTGCAAGCCCAGCGGTGGGGTTTCCTGAGGGCTGTCTGCATTCACAGTGAACCCTAGCCTGAAGAGACTCCAGAAAAGCCTAGCTACTCTCGCAGGTTTGCCCCAAAGCGGCCAAGCTGGTGAGGAGCCCAGCTGAAGGTGAGATGGGTGCTCTGTGGCCTAGAGGAGGACGGGGACGGTGGCGATGGTTTTTTCCCCTCTTTCTCTGTCTGGCAGCAAATGGAGGGAGAGGAAGGCTTGGGGGGGGGGGCGCAGGGAAAGGCGTGACTGGCATTTGTGGGGCCACAGTGCCATCCAGCGGAACCCGTTTCAGAGAAGCCCAGGCAGCAGCGACCTGACCTGCCTTCCTGCCGGGCACAGCGCTCAGCAGGGATGTGCCGGGCTGTCTGGGCTCTACCCAAGCCAGGCTTTCCCTCACCGGGGGTCACAGGCCTACAGGGAAGTGTGCCTGCCAGTGGGACCCGGTGGGGAAGCGGCAGCTCTAGGGGCCCTGGGACACAGCAGGCAGCCCCAGGACCAAAGCGCTCAGGGGGCGGAGCTCCCCGTCAGCCATTTTGGGGTGGGCCCAGGAGAAGCGACACACCAGGGACTGCGGGGCCGCGGGCATTTCCTCTGGCGTCCTTTGTGGGGAGTACCGGGGTGCCCTGCCTGGGGCCACGCTGGCGCCGGGAGGCCCCTTTCCTCCCTGGGAGCTGAGGCGCTTAGAGGTTCTGGGGACGGGGCCACTGGCACTTGGCGGTCCCAGGCAGCTCCCAGTGGCAGCCAACTCGGGCTGCCTCTGGGCTTTCTGAGCGCCTTCCCCAGCTGTGGAGCCAGGGTCCAATCTCGGATCCAGCACACTGGTGAAGGGACAGACAGGAGCCAGTCGTCCAGGTGCACCCTCAGGAACACCCCCCGACCCCGGCCCCGGGCCTACGCCGCCATCTCCTCCGGACTCCTGGGCTTTCCCCAGCACTTGAGCCCCAGAAGCTCCCTCTCACAGAAAGGATTTCCGCTTGATGGCAGTATGACTCCACAAATGCCAACCAAACTGTCACCCTCCCCCTCACCCGACCCCACCCCCACTCCTTCTAGGCCTTGGTCCTCCGCCCCTTCGAAGGTAAAAGAAAATGATACATGGAGAGAGCCAGAAAGACAGAGAGAGAGAGAGAGAGAGAGATGTAAAATTGAAGAAAGAATAAGAGAAAAAGAAAGCAAGCAGACGCCTGGACCCACGGTGACCACTGAATACACAGGGAGAAATGACTGCTGACTAGGAGGCTGGACACCCTGCAGGCCTTTCCCCTTCCTTTGCCCCAACCCCATTTTTCTTGGTTCCTGCTCTTGGGAGAAGGAAACGGCAAAGGAGGCCACTTGAGCCTGCCTGCCTCCCTGACTCAGCTTGAGGGTTTAAATGGTGGGAGTGCTCCTGGACAATGTGGTGGCCTCCATGCTGACTTGCAAGTCACTTTCTTGCAGGACTCTGCTTCCTCCCAAGGCCTGGAGCTTCAGGCTGAGGTCACCACCACCACCACCAGACTCCCCCCCCGCCCCCCCGCCCCAGGTTCCGGGCTGGCCCAACAAAACAGCCAGAAAAGGCTGGCCCAACCTGCAGTCACGGGGCTGCATCCGGGAGCCTCCCCCCAAAGGGGTACCAAGCACTCACACTAGCATTGACTCTGGGCAGGCTGGCCCTGCTCTCACACAGGAGCCTGGGCAAGGCTGGCAAAAGCTCAGAGCCACAGGGCCCCCACACAGGACCAGGATCCTGGGGCGGGGACTGGCACTGACTCGCCTCCAATTTGGAGTCCCCATTTATCTGGGTGAACAAGGGAGGCTCCTCTCCAGGTTCACCCCTGCTGCTTGGGGTGACCTGGTAACAGATGACCAGCTCATGGAACACGGAATGGCTGCGTGTCCCTTTTGGAGCGCCCATCTGGGAACCTGTGTGTCAGCCTCCTTCTGTGTTTGTGTGCGTGCGTGCGTGTGCGCGTGTGTGTGTATGGCACTTGCCTACCTGGGTGCATGTGCGGCCATGTGTATCTGTGGGGGGGGGGGTGGGGGGGGTGGGGGCGTGTGTGTGGAGGTCTGTGCGTAGTCTGGGTGTGGGTGTCAGTGCTCGAGTCCCCAGTCCTCTGAGCACCCACCCGCCAATGCGAGCCCGAATGGGCCTGTGGGAGTGGAGGAGACAGCTGGTATGTACCCATTGAAATCTCTATCGTTCCGTGCACAAGACTGGATTGGGAACAAGAGGAAGCAGGGCGCAACTTGAAGAGGCTCCTACCGGCTCAAGTGTGGACTTTGGGAGCTTGAAGAAAGAGAAGAACTGCAAGGAATGGAAAGCCATGAGATATTTTGCAAGTCTTGAGTTCACGATGCTGTTTCATTGAAAAGTATCTTCTGGATCATTTTCTTTCGGGGGGGTGGCGGCAGGGAGGATGAGAGTGATCTCCAGCGCTGGTGGATGAAGGGAAAGAGTCGAACCCGGAATTTAGCTGCTGCCTACTTCGACACCTGTGCCTCCCCCATAACCAAAGAGCAGAGGTGGGAGGGGGCTCCACACAGCACCAGGCCCGCTAAGAATAGAAAGTGAAAGGAAAAGAGAGAAGCAGACCGTCACCACCATCCACCACGCCACCGCCAATGTCGTCGTGGGTCTAGTCCAGGGGCGCTTCACTGGGCGGTAACATAGTTAAGGGGTGACATGGAGACCCAAGCGGCCTTGCGATGGAAGCACAGCCCTCCCAGGCAGCCTCTTGTCAGTGGGATCCCTCCTGAGTGTCATCGAGGGTTCTGATCCAGCAGCTGGTCTGCAGGGCATAGAGAGGGCGAAAGGAGAGGCTGGGCCACAGCCTGAGTGTGGAACCGGCACACTCCAAAGGGCCAGGGAGCCCGGGGTATGCACGCAGGGCAAAGAAAGGGCAGGAGGACCCCCGGGAACTGCAGGGTAAAAGGGGCAGGTAAGGGACACCAGAGGGATGGGATAATCTCCCACGGTGATAAAGGGTCGGTTGTAATGTGAGGGGGTGTCCCTTACTCCCCCAAGCCACGCAGCTCATTTTAACTTCCAGGGGAAAAGTGAAGTTTATTGTCAGGAATGATTCTCTCCCTTCCCACTCAGGCACCCCGCCCCTTCCGCCCCACACCACCTCCCACAGAGCCCCCAACCCCAAGGCCGCCTTCCTGGAGAGAGGGACATCCACCAAGGAAGAACCGAAAGTAAAAGAAAAGAAGTGAAAGTAAAGAGCTGAAAGTGGAGAGCAAATTGAAAGCAAAGAGAGAATTGTAGTGGAGGAGAAGAATGCATGTGAGCTGAAATGCACTGTATCCCAAGTGGACAGGTGGAAGCAGCAGTGGCCTCCTGCGGCCTCCCAGGGGAAGAGCCATCAGCCAAGGCAGTGTCTCAGCCACTGAGGCAAAGGGTTGGACCCTGTCCAGAGAGAGGCCTGTTTGGCCACGCTGTGGTGCCCAACTGGGAAGTGGAAAGACGAACGGAAAGGGGCAAGGAGGAAGAACAGGGACCGAGGAGGGGCAAGAGTCGGGTCCACCGAGCCTCGCGTAGAGATACGCGGTGTGCCTGTGTGCCGGCGTGGGTGCCTGCACAGACGCGTTTAGCTGAATATGACTGTGCACGTATGTGCCCGGGTTCAGGAAGATAAGCGTAGGCGAATGCAGGGAAAGGTGTGAAGTGATGCACCCAAATGTGAGAAAACGATGACCCCTGAGGCTGAGAGTGGGGATTCCACCACTTGCTGGTCCCAATCCCCGCCCTTCTTTCTCCCTGCATTTTCCCCAAGGAAGGGTCAGACGTGCCCTGGTGCTTAATATCTATCTGGGAAAGATCCACCTTAGGCCCCACCTGGCAGGATGGTGGTGACTTTTGTTTTCCCGGGGTGTGTGTGTGTGTGTGTGTGTGTGTGTGTGTGTGTGTGTCTGTGTGTCTGTGTTTGGGGGGGTGCCTGTGTGTTTCTCATCAATTTCAAATGTTTGCCTACTTCCTGGAAGAGCTTGGTGTGGAAGAATGTCCGAAACAGCGACTCCACAGTCCTAAGAGCCCTTAAGATAACCCTGAGTGTTGGGATTCCCTGCAATGTGGGTTTTCATTCCTATGGAGTGCCGCTGGGTCTGCACATCTAGGAAGACTTTTACAAGGCGAAGGAAGGAAACATTTGGGAAAGCGTAAAAAAGCCTCAGGATCACGTTCCACATTGCTCTCTCGAGGCACTGGGTGGCATGGGTACGAGGACGTTAAACAGTCACACCAAGGTGACCACTGCTTTGCTCTGCATCCCAATCTGCTCTGTATCAAGGCCCTTATCCGCGGTTTTGCGTGTCCGCCCGGAAACACGGCCTTGCATTAAGGTTCCTCAGAAGTGGTGTTTCTACGGTTTGTTTGGGATTTTCGGGGGGTGGTGGGGTGGGGGGAACCATAATTTCCCCTCCAAGGTCTCCTTTGTTTTCCGGGGCAAATACTGGCCCAGCATCAGAGGTTACTGTTGAGAAGCGGAACGATCTACATACCAAACCAGGCCCCCAACCACCCTTCTGCCAGGGGCCCCTCCAAACCCTAAGCACCCCCCCCCACCCCGGCCCCCTTCCACAGCCAGCCCCCACCCACCCTCCTAACCTCCACCCTCTCTCCAAGGATAAAACGTCACAGGGGGCCTGGACAAACTGAGCACGACAAATGGACGTGCTCCTGGCGCGGAATCGAAACCCGTGAGCCTGGCTACCAACGCCTGTGGGCAGAAAGACCCCGATGTGAACTTGTGAGCAAAGGTATTCTAGTGAGGGCACGGGACACACCAGGCTCCGAATGAGTTGCCAAGTGGCCTTCCCGGAGACCCACCCGTGTAACCCATCCCATTCCGGAAAGGCCCACCCGTGGGCACAAACCGGTGCCTGGGGATCCTCCGGAGGCTGGTGGCCTCCGGAGCCTTGTGACGGCCGGCACAACCCCGTTGTGCAGGATGGGTCAACAGTCTCTGGACCCCTGTGGGGCCCGGCTGCCTCCGACCCAGTCTTTGGCCCAGTGAAGCAAGCGACGTCAGAAGAAGGGAGTCTGCTGCCTAGGGACAGGTGCGGCGCAGAGGAGCAAGAGGCCAGGTGTTGTCTGAAGACTCAAAGAAGAATCTGCAAGCCCAGCGGTGGGGTTTCCTGAGGGCTGTCTGCATTCACAGTGAACCCTAGCCTGAAGAGACTCCAGAAAAGCCTAGCTACTCTCGCAGGTTTGCCCCAAAGCGGCCAAGCTGGTGAGGAGCCCAGCTGAAGGTGAGATGGGTGCTCTGTGGCCTAGAGGAGGACGGGGACGGTGGCGATGGTTTTTTCCCCTCTTTCTCTGTCTGGCAGCAAATGGAGGGAGAGGAAGGCTTGGGGGGGGGGGCGCAGGGAAAGGCGTGACTGGCATTTGTGGGGCCACAGTGCCATCCAGCGGAACCCGTTTCAGAGAAGCCCAGGCAGCAGCGACCTGACCTGCCTTCCTGCCGGGCACAGCGCTCAGCAGGGATGTGCCGGGCTGTCTGGGCTCTACCCAAGCCAGGCTTTCCCTCACCGGGGGTCACAGGCCTACAGGGAAGTGTGCCTGCCAGTGGGACCCGGTGGGGAAGCGGCAGCTCTAGGGGCCCTGGGACACAGCAGGCAGCCCCAGGACCAAAGCGCTCAGGGGGCGGAGCTCCCCGTCAGCCATTTTGGGGTGGGCCCAGGAGAAGCGACACACCAGGGACTGCGGGGCCGCGGGCATTTCCTCTGGCGTCCTTTGTGGGGAGTACCGGGGTGCCCTGCCTGGGGCCACGCTGGCGCCGGGAGGCCCCTTTCCTCCCTGGGAGCTGAGGCGCTTAGAGGTTCTGGGGACGGGGCCACTGGCACTTGGCGGTCCCAGGCAGCTCCCAGTGGCAGCCAACTCGGGCTGCCTCTGGGCTTTCTGAGCGCCTTCCCCAGCTGTGGAGCCAGGGTCCAATCTCGGATCCAGCACACTGGTGAAGGGACAGACAGGAGCCAGTCGTCCAGGTGCACCCTCAGGAACACCCCCCGACCCCGGCCCCGGGCCTACGCCGCCATCTCCTCCGGACTCCTGGGCTTTCCCCAGCACTTGAGCCCCAGAAGCTCCCTCTCACAGAAAGGATTTCCGCTTGATGGCAGTATGACTCCACAAATGCCAACCAAACTGTCACCCTCCCCCTCACCCGACCCCACCCCCACTCCTTCTAGGCCTTGGTCCTCCGCCCCTTCGAAGGTAAAAGAAAATGATACATGGAGAGAGCCAGAAAGACAGAGAGAGAGAGAGAGAGAGATGTAAAATTGAAGAAAGAATAAGAGAAAAAGAAAGCAAGCAGACGCCTGGACCCACGGTGACCACTGAATACACAGGGAGAAATGACTGCTGACTAGGAGGCTGGACACCCTGCAGGCCTTTCCCCTTCCTTTGCCCCAACCCCATTTTTCTTGGTTCCTGCTCTTGGGAGAAGGAAACGGCAAAGGAGGCCACTTGAGCCTGCCTGCCTCCCTGACTCAGCTTGAGGGTTTAAATGGTGGGAGTGCTCCTGGACAATGTGGTGGCCTCCATGCTGACTTGCAAGTCACTTTCTTGCAGGACTCTGCTTCCTCCCAAGGCCTGGAGCTTCAGGCTGAGGTCACCACCACCACCACCAGACTCCCCCCCCGCCCCCCCGCCCCAGGTTCCGGGCTGGCCCAACAAAACAGCCAGAAAAGGCTGGCCCAACCTGCAGTCACGGGGCTGCATCCGGGAGCCTCCCCCCAAAGGGGTACCAAGCACTCACACTAGCATTGACTCTGGGCAGGCTGGCCCTGCTCTCACACAGGAGCCTGGGCAAGGCTGGCAAAAGCTCAGAGCCACAGGGCCCCCACACAGGACCAGGATCCTGGGGCGGGGACTGGCACTGACTCGCCTCCAATTTGGAGTCCCCATTTATCTGGGTGAACAAGGGAGGCTCCTCTCCAGGTTCACCCCTGCTGCTTGGGGTGACCTGGTAACAGATGACCAGCTCATGGAACACGGAATGGCTGCGTGTCCCTTTTGGAGCGCCCATCTGGGAACCTGTGTGTCAGCCTCCTTCTGTGTTTGTGTGCGTGCGTGCGTGTGCGCGTGTGTGTGTATGGCACTTGCCTACCTGGGTGCATGTGCGGCCATGTGTATCTGTGGGGGGGGGGTGGGGGGGGTGGGGGCGTGTGTGTGGAGGTCTGTGCGTAGTCTGGGTGTGGGTGTCAGTGCTCGAGTCCCCAGTCCTCTGAGCACCCACCCGCCAATGCGAGCCCGAATGGGCCTGTGGGAGTGGAGGAGACAGCTGGTATGTACCCATTGAAATCTCTATCGTTCCGTGCACAAGACTGGATTGGGAACAAGAGGAAGCAGGGCGCAACTTGAAGAGGCTCCTACCGGCTCAAGTGTGGACTTTGGGAGCTTGAAGAAAGAGAAGAACTGCAAGGAATGGAAAGCCATGAGATATTTTGCAAGTCTTGAGTTCACGATGCTGTTTCATTGAAAAGTATCTTCTGGATCATTTTCTTTCGGGGGGGTGGCGGCAGGGAGGATGAGAGTGATCTCCAGCGCTGGTGGATGAAGGGAAAGAGTCGAACCCGGAATTTAGCTGCTGCCTACTTCGACACCTGTGCCTCCCCCATAACCAAAGAGCAGAGGTGGGAGGGGGCTCCACACAGCACCAGGCCCGCTAAGAATAGAAAGTGAAAGGAAAAGAGAGAAGCAGACCGTCACCACCATCCACCACGCCACCGCCAATGTCGTCGTGGGTCTAGTCCAGGGGCGCTTCACTGGGCGGTAACATAGTTAAGGGGTGACATGGAGACCCAAGCGGCCTTGCGATGGAAGCACAGCCCTCCCAGGCAGCCTCTTGTCAGTGGGATCCCTCCTGAGTGTCATCGAGGGTTCTGATCCAGCAGCTGGTCTGCAGGGCATAGAGAGGGCGAAAGGAGAGGCTGGGCCACAGCCTGAGTGTGGAACCGGCACACTCCAAAGGGCCAGGGAGCCCGGGGTATGCACGCAGGGCAAAGAAAGGGCAGGAGGACCCCCGGGAACTGCAGGGTAAAAGGGGCAGGTAAGGGACACCAGAGGGATGGGATAATCTCCCACGGTGATAAAGGGTCGGTTGTAATGTGAGGGGGTGTCCCTTACTCCCCCAAGCCACGCAGCTCATTTTAACTTCCAGGGGAAAAGTGAAGTTTATTGTCAGGAATGATTCTCTCCCTTCCCACTCAGGCACCCCGCCCCTTCCGCCCCACACCACCTCCCACAGAGCCCCCAACCCCAAGGCCGCCTTCCTGGAGAGAGGGACATCCACCAAGGAAGAACCGAAAGTAAAAGAAAAGAAGTGAAAGTAAAGAGCTGAAAGTGGAGAGCAAATTGAAAGCAAAGAGAGAATTGTAGTGGAGGAGAAGAATGCATGTGAGCTGAAATGCACTGTATCCCAAGTGGACAGGTGGAAGCAGCAGTGGCCTCCTGCGGCCTCCCAGGGGAAGAGCCATCAGCCAAGGCAGTGTCTCAGCCACTGAGGCAAAGGGTTGGACCCTGTCCAGAGAGAGGCCTGTTTGGCCACGCTGTGGTGCCCAACTGGGAAGTGGAAAGACGAACGGAAAGGGGCAAGGAGGAAGAACAGGGACCGAGGAGGGGCAAGAGTCGGGTCCACCGAGCCTCGCGTAGAGATACGCGGTGTGCCTGTGTGCCGGCGTGGGTGCCTGCACAGACGCGTTTAGCTGAATATGACTGTGCACGTATGTGCCCGGGTTCAGGAAGATAAGCGTAGGCGAATGCAGGGAAAGGTGTGAAGTGATGCACCCAAATGTGAGAAAACGATGACCCCTGAGGCTGAGAGTGGGGATTCCACCACTTGCTGGTCCCAATCCCCGCCCTTCTTTCTCCCTGCATTTTCCCCAAGGAAGGGTCAGACGTGCCCTGGTGCTTAATATCTATCTGGGAAAGATCCACCTTAGGCCCCACCTGGCAGGATGGTGGTGACTTTTGTTTTCCCGGGGTGTGTGTGTGTGTGTGTGTGTGTGTGTGTGTGTGTGTGTCTGTGTGTCTGTGTTTGGGGGGGTGCCTGTGTGTTTCTCATCAATTTCAAATGTTTGCCTACTTCCTGGAAGAGCTTGGTGTGGAAGAATGTCCGAAACAGCGACTCCACAGTCCTAAGAGCCCTTAAGATAACCCTGAGTGTTGGGATTCCCTGCAATGTGGGTTTTCATTCCTATGGAGTGCCGCTGGGTCTGCACATCTAGGAAGACTTTTACAAGGCGAAGGAAGGAAACATTTGGGAAAGCGTAAAAAAGCCTCAGGATCACGTTCCACATTGCTCTCTCGAGGCACTGGGTGGCATGGGTACGAGGACGTTAAACAGTCACACCAAGGTGACCACTGCTTTGCTCTGCATCCCAATCTGCTCTGTATCAAGGCCCTTATCCGCGGTTTTGCGTGTCCGCCCGGAAACACGGCCTTGCATTAAGGTTCCTCAGAAGTGGTGTTTCTACGGTTTGTTTGGGATTTTCGGGGGGTGGTGGGGTGGGGGGAACCATAATTTCCCCTCCAAGGTCTCCTTTGTTTTCCGGGGCAAATACTGGCCCAGCATCAGAGGTTACTGTTGAGAAGCGGAACGATCTACATACCAAACCAGGCCCCCAACCACCCTTCTGCCAGGGGCCCCTCCAAACCCTAAGCCCCCCCCCACCCCGGCCCCCTTCCACAGCCAGCCCCCACCCACCCTCCTAACCTCCACCCTCTCTCCAAGGATAAAACGTCACAGGGGGCCTGGACAAACTGAGCACGACAAATGGACGTGCTCCTGGCGCGGAATCGAAACCCGTGAGCCTGGCTACCAACGCCTGTGGGCAGAAAGACCCCGATGTGAACTTGTGAGCAAAGGTATTCTAGTGAGGGCACGGGACACACCAGGCTCCGAATGAGTTGCCAAGTGGCCTTCCCGGAGACCCACCCGTGTAACCCATCCCATTCCGGAAAGGCCCACCCGTGGGCACAAACCGGTGCCTGGGGATCCTCCGGAGGCTGGTGGCCTCCGGAGCCTTGTGACGGCCGGCACAACCCCGTTGTGCAGGATGGGTCAACAGTCTCTGGACCCCTGTGGGGCCCGGCTGCCTCCGACCCAGTCTTTGGCCCAGTGAAGCAAGCGACGTCAGAAGAAGGGAGTCTGCTGCCTAGGGACAGGTGCGGCGCAGAGGAGCAAGAGGCCAGGTGTTGTCTGAAGACTCAAAGAAGAATCTGCAAGCCCAGCGGTGGGGTTTCCTGAGGGCTGTCTGCATTCACAGTGAACCCTAGCCTGAAGAGACTCCAGAAAAGCCTAGCTACTCTCGCAGGTTTGCCCCAAAGCGGCCAAGCTGGTGAGGAGCCCAGCTGAAGGTGAGATGGGTGCTCTGTGGCCTAGAGGAGGACGGGGACGGTGGCGATGGTTTTTTCCCCTCTTTCTCTGTCTGGCAGCAAATGGAGGGAGAGGAAGGCTTGGGGGGGGGGGCGCAGGGAAAGGCGTGACTGGCATTTGTGGGGCCACAGTGCCATCCAGCGGAACCCGTTTCAGAGAAGCCCAGGCAGCAGCGACCTGACCTGCCTTCCTGCCGGGCACAGCGCTCAGCAGGGATGTGCCGGGCTGTCTGGGCTCTACCCAAGCCAGGCTTTCCCTCACCGGGGGTCACAGGCCTACAGGGAAGTGTGCCTGCCAGTGGGACCCGGTGGGGAAGCGGCAGCTCTAGGGGCCCTGGGACACAGCAGGCAGCCCCAGGACCAAAGCGCTCAGGGGGCGGAGCTCCCCGTCAGCCATTTTGGGGTGGGCCCAGGAGAAGCGACACACCAGGGACTGCGGGGCCGCGGGCATTTCCTCTGGCGTCCTTTGTGGGGAGTACCGGGGTGCCCTGCCTGGGGCCACGCTGGCGCCGGGAGGCCCCTTTCCTCCCTGGGAGCTGAGGCGCTTAGAGGTTCTGGGGACGGGGCCACTGGCACTTGGCGGTCCCAGGCAGCTCCCAGTGGCAGCCAACTCGGGCTGCCTCTGGGCTTTCTGAGCGCCTTCCCCAGCTGTGGAGCCAGGGTCCAATCTCGGATCCAGCACACTGGTGAAGGGACAGACAGGAGCCAGTCGTCCAGGTGCACCCTCAGGAACACCCCCCGACCCCGGCCCCGGGCCTACGCCGCCATCTCCTCCGGACTCCTGGGCTTTCCCCAGCACTTGAGCCCCAGAAGCTCCCTCTCACAGAAAGGATTTCCGCTTGATGGCAGTATGACTCCACAAATGCCAACCAAACTGTCACCCTCCCCCTCACCCGACCCCACCCCCACTCCTTCTAGGCCTTGGTCCTCCGCCCCTTCGAAGGTAAAAGAAAATGATACATGGAGAGAGCCAGAAAGACAGAGAGAGAGAGAGAGAGAGATGTAAAATTGAAGAAAGAATAAGAGAAAAAGAAAGCAAGCAGACGCCTGGACCCACGGTGACCACTGAATACACAGGGAGAAATGACTGCTGACTAGGAGGCTGGACACCCTGCAGGCCTTTCCCCTTCCTTTGCCCCAACCCCATTTTTCTTGGTTCCTGCTCTTGGGAGAAGGAAACGGCAAAGGAGGCCACTTGAGCCTGCCTGCCTCCCTGACTCAGCTTGAGGGTTTAAATGGTGGGAGTGCTCCTGGACAATGTGGTGGCCTCCATGCTGACTTGCAAGTCACTTTCTTGCAGGACTCTGCTTCCTCCCAAGGCCTGGAGCTTCAGGCTGAGGTCACCACCACCACCACCAGACTCCCCCCCCGCCCCCCCGCCCCAGGTTCCGGGCTGGCCCAACAAAACAGCCAGAAAAGGCTGGCCCAACCTGCAGTCACGGGGCTGCATCCGGGAGCCTCCCCCCAAAGGGGTACCAAGCACTCACACTAGCATTGACTCTGGGCAGGCTGGCCCTGCTCTCACACAGGAGCCTGGGCAAGGCTGGCAAAAGCTCAGAGCCACAGGGCCCCCACACAGGACCAGGATCCTGGGGCGGGGACTGGCACTGACTCGCCTCCAATTTGGAGTCCCCATTTATCTGGGTGAACAAGGGAGGCTCCTCTCCAGGTTCACCCCTGCTGCTTGGGGTGACCTGGTAACAGATGACCAGCTCATGGAACACGGAATGGCTGCGTGTCCCTTTTGGAGCGCCCATCTGGGAACCTGTGTGTCAGCCTCCTTCTGTGTTTGTGTGCGTGCGTGCGTGTTGCGCGTGTGTGTGTATGGCACTTGCCTACCTGGGTGCATGTGCGGCCATGTGTATCTGTGGGGGGGGGTGGGGGGGGTGGGGGCGTGTGTGTGGAGGTCTGTGCGTAGTCTGGGTGTGGGTGTCAGTGCTCGAGTCCCCAGTCCTCTGAGCACCCACCCGCCAATGCGAGCCCGAATGGGCCTGTGGGAGTGGAGGAGACAGCTGGTATGTACCCATTGAAATCTCTATCGTTCCGTGCACAAGACTGGATTGGGAACAAGAGGAAGCAGGGCGCAACTTGAAGAGGCTCCTACCGGCTCAAGTGTGGACTTTGGGAGCTTGAAGAAAGAGAAGAACTGCAAGGAATGGAAAGCCATGAGATATTTTGCAAGTCTTGAGTTCACGATGCTGTTTCATTGAAAAGTATCTTCTGGATCATTTTCTTTCGGGGGGGTGGCGGCAGGGAGGATGAGAGTGATCTCCAGCGCTGGTGGATGAAAGGAAAGAGTCGAACCCGGAATTTAGCTGCTGCCTACTTCGACACCTGTGCCTCCCCCATAACCAAAGAGCAGAGGTGGGAGGGGGCTCCACACAGCACCAGGCCCGCTAAGAATAGAAAGTGAAAGGAAAAGAGAGAAGCAGACCGTCACCACCATCCACCACGCCACCGCCAATGTCGTCGTGGGTCTAGTCCAGGGGCGCTTCACTGGGCGGTAACATAGTTAAGGGGTGACATGGAGACCCAAGCGGCCTTGCGATGGAAGCACAGCCCTCCCAGGCAGCCTCTTGTCAGTGGGATCCCTCCTGAGTGTCATCGAGGGTTCTGATCCAGCAGCTGGTCTGCAGGGCATAGAGAGGGCGAAAGGAGAGGCTGGGCCACAGCCTGAGTGTGGAACCGGCACACTCCAAAGGGCCAGGGAGCCCGGGGTATGCACGCAGGGCAAAGAAAGGGCAGGAGGACCCCCGGGAACTGCAGGGTAAAAGGGGCAGGTAAGGGACACCAGAGGGATGGGATAATCTCCCACGGTGATAAAGGGTCGGTTGTAATGTGAGGGGGTGTCCCTTACTCCCCCAAGCCACGCAGCTCATTTTAACTTCCAGGGGAAAAGTGAAGTTTATTGTCAGGAATGATTCTCTCCTTCCCACTCAGGCACCCCGCCCCTTCCGCCCCACACCACCTCCCACAGAGCCCCCAACCCCAAGGCCGCCTTCCTGGAGAGAGGGACATCCACCAAGGAAGAACCGAAAGTAAAAGAAAAGAAGTGAAAGTAAAGAGCTGAAGTGGAGAGCAAATTGAAAGCAAAGAGAGAATTGTAGTTGAGGAGAAGAATGCATGTGAGCTGAAATGCACTGTATCCCAAGTGGACAGGTGGAAGCAGCAGTGGCCTCCTGCGGCCTCCCAGGGGAAGAGCCATCAGCCAAGGCAGTGTCTCAGCCACTGAGGCAAAGGGTTGGACCCTGTCCAGAGAGAGGCCTGTTTGGCCACGCTGTGGTGCCAACTGGGAAGTGGAAAGACGAACGGAAAGGGGCAAGGAGGAAGAACAGGGACCGAGGAGGGGCAAGAGTCGGGTCCACCGAGCCTCGCGTAGAGATACGCGGTGTGCCTGTGTGCCGGCGTGGGTGCCTGCACAGACGCGTTTAGCTGAATATGACTGTGCACGTATGTGCCCGGGTTCAGGAAGATAAGCGTAGGCGAATGCAGGAAAGGTGTGAAGTGATGCACCCAATGTGAGAAAACGATGACCCCTGAGGCTGAGAGTGGGGATTCCACCACTTGCTGGTCCCAATCCCCGCCCTTCTTTCTCCCTGCATTTTCCCCAAGGAAGGGTCAGACGTGCCCTGGTGCTTAATATCTATCTGGGAAAGATCCACCTTAGGCCCCACCTGGCAGGATGGTGGTGACTTTTGTTTTCCCGGGGTGTGTGTGTGTGTGTGTGTGTGTGTGTGTGTGTGTGTGTCTGTGTGTCTGTGTTTGGGGGGGTGCCTGTGTGTTTCTCATCAATTTCAAATGTTTGCCTACTTCCTGGAAGAGCTTGTGTGGAAGAATGTCCGAAACAGCGACTCACAGTCCTAAGAGCCCTTAGATAACCCTGAGTGTTGGGATTCCCTGCAATGTGGGTTTTCATTCCTATGGAGTGCCGCTGGGTCTGCACATCTAGGAAGACTTTTTACAAGGCGAAGGAAGGAAACATTTGGGAAAGCGTAAAAAGCCTCAGGATAATCACGTTCCACATTGCTCTCTCGAGGCACTGGGTGGCATGGGTACGAGGACGTTAAACAGTCACACCAAGGTGACCACTGCTTTGCTCTGCATCCCAATCTGCTCTGTATCAAGGCCCTTATCCGCGGTTTTGCGTGTCCGCCCGGAAACACGGCCTTGCATTAAGGTTCCTCAGAAGTGGTGTTTCTACGGTTTGTTTGGGATTTTCGGGGGGTGGTGGGGTGGGGGGAACATAATTTCCCCTCCAAGGTCTCCTTTGTTTTCCGGGGCAAATACTGGCCCAGCATCAGAGGTTACTGTTGAGAAGCGGAACGATCTACATACCAAACAGGCCCCCAACACCCTTCTGCCAGGGGCCCCTCCAAACCCTAAGCCCCCCCCCACCCCGGCCCCCTTCCACAGCCAGCCCCCACCCACCCTCCTAACCTCCACCCTCTCTCCAAGGATAAAACGTCACAGGGGGCCTGGACAAACTGAGCACGACAAATGGACGTGCTCCTGGCGCGGAATCGAAACCCGTGAGCCTGGCTACCAACGCCTGTGGGCAGAAAGACCCCGATGTGAACTTGTGAGCAAAGGTATTCTAGTGAGGGCACGGGACACACCAGGCTCCGAATGAGTTGCCAAGTGGCCTTCCCGGAGACCCACCCGTGTAACCCATCCCATTCCGGAAAGGCCCACCCGTGGGCACAAACCGGTGCCTGGGGATCCTCCGGAGGCTGGTGGCCTCCGGAGCCTTGTGACGGCCGGCACAACCCCGTTGTGCAGGATGGGTCAACAGTCTCTGGACCCCTGTGGGGCCCGGCTGCCTCCGACCCAGTCTTTGGCCCAGTGAAGCAAGCGACGTCAGAAGAAGGGAGTCTGCTGCTAGGGACAGGTGCGGCGCAGAGGAGCAAGAGGCCAGGTGTTGTCTGAAGACTCAAAGAAGAATCTGCAAGCCCAGCGGTGGGGTTTCCTGAGGGCTGTCTGCATTCACAGTGAACCCTAGCCTGAAGAGACTCCAGAAAAGCCTAGCTACTCTCGCAGGTTTGCCCCAAAGCGGCCAAGCTGGTGAGGAGCCCAGCTGAAGGTGAGATGGGTGCTCTGTGGCCTAGAGGAGGACGGGGACGGTGGCGATGGTTTTTTCCCCTCTTTCTCTGTCTGGCAGCAAATGGAGGGAGAGGAAGGCTTGGGGGGGGGGGCGCAGGGAAAGGCGTGACTGGCATTTGTGGGGCCACAGTGCCATCCAGCGGAACCCGTTTCAGAGAAGCCCAGGCAGCAGCGACCTGACCTGCCTTCCTGCCGGGCACAGCGCTCAGCAGGGATGTGCCGGCTGTCTGGGCTCTACCCAAGCCAGGCTTTCCCTCACCGGGGGTCACAGGCCTACAGGGAAGTGTGCCTGCCAGTGGGACCCGGTGGGGAAGCGGCAGCTCTAGGGGCCCTGGGACACAGCAGGCAGCCCCAGGACCAAAGCGCTCAGGGGGCGGAGCTCCCCGTCAGCCATTTTGGGGTGGGCCCAGGAGAAGCGACACACCAGGGACTGCGGGGCCGCGGGCATTTCCTCTGGCGTCCTTTGTGGGGAGTACCGGGGTGCCCTGCCTGGGGCCACGCTGGCGCCGGGAGGCCCCTTTCCTCCCTGGGAGCTGAGGCGCTTAGAGGTTCTGGGGACGGGGCCACTGGCACTTGGCGGTCCCAGGCAGCTCCCAGTGGCAGCCAACTCGGGCTGCCTCTGGGCTTTCTGAGCGCCTTTCCCAGCTGTGGAGGCCAGGGTCCCAATCTCGGATCCAGCACACTGGTGAAGGGACAGACAGGAGCCAGTCGTCCAGGTGCACCCTCAGGAACACCCCCCGACCCCGGCCCCGGCCTACGCCGCCATCTCTCCGGACTCCTGGGCTTTCCCCAGCACTTGAGCCCAGAAGCTCCTCTCACAGAAAGGATTTCCGCTTGATGGCAAGTATGACTCCACAAATGCCAACCAAACTGTCACCCTCCCCCTCACCCGGACCCCACCCCCACTCCTTCTAGGCCTTGGTCCTCCGCCCCTTCGAAGGTAAAAGAAAATGATACATGGAGAGAGCCAGAAAGACAGAGAGAGAGAGAGAGAGAGATGTAAAATTGAAGAAAGAATAAGAGAAAAGAAAGCAAGCAGACGCCTGGACCCACGGTGACCACTGAATCACAGGGAGAAATGACTGCTGACTAGGAGGCTGGACACCCTGCAGGCCTTTCCCCTTCCTTTGCCCCAACCCCATTTTTCTTGGTTCCTGCTCTTGGGAGAAGGAAACGGCAAAGGAGGCCACTTGAGCCTGCCTGCCTCCCTGACTCAGCTTGAGGGTTTAAATGGTGGGAGTGCTCCTGGACAATGTGGTGGCCTCCATGCTGACTTGCAAGTCACTTTCTTGCAGACTCTGCTTCCTCCCAAGA